>VMDR010004232.1:0-62381 GCA_007922815.1 Macrotus californicus
ATGCCCACCAGCAGTATCAGAAGGTAGAACACGATGATCGCTATCAGTCCTTCCACATGGAAAGCCATTTTTATCTGGGGGTCTGGAATCCTCCACAGCTGGCTACTTCATTAAGGTTTCTGAAGAAAATACAGTAATGCAATATAAACCAGCCAAGCACACAGGCAGTGAGGAATACACCAGCTGGCTCATGAGAAATCATTTGCAACTTGAAAAAGTACATCAAAATTGCATATTAAACTAGCAGTTACCAACAAGTGTCTATTATATTATTCTGTTGAACAATATAGCATTGTTTTGAGCATTCAAAAAATTAAAATGCTTTGTAACAAATAAACTGATCCTGAAGGCATAAACATTCAAAATTAATATTTGTTGTTAAAAGCCCCACTGGGTAAAATACACACCAGCATCTTAATATTAAAAGCATCATTAATATTTCCTAAATATCTCTGGCCACCGGCTGTGAAAGGAGAACTTTGAAAGAAAGGAGGTGCAAGTTACTTATTGATAACCTGCCCCCTCCACAAGTGGTGGTGGGATGAGCACGTCCTTAGGTACTGGCAGGACAGTGTCAGGAACCTGTTCAGAGTGCCCCCCACCCCTTGTCTGTAGTGTGCCTTGAGGGTGGGGGTGCACATCATGTCGGCGAACCCTCACTTCCAGTGGCCAGATTCAGGCCAGGGTGGCCGCTGCCGTCAAGGTACTGATTCCAGAGAGTATGAGACACTGACTAGATCTTTTCTTACTGCTGTGGGGTGCCTCTGAGGAGCCCCAGTTGCCTCTGTGACTGTCGGTGGGAGGCTGGTGAAGGGCCTCCAGCTGTGGATGGCTCACCATAGATACAGTATTTAGGTCCTTACCTTGGCATTCAGTTCCCTATATTCTTTCTAGGCTTTCTAGAGGGAAAACAGTTCAAGTCCTTCTTCAACTGTTTTATTTGCTTCAGTTGCCAGTCTTTCGCCAGACTGTCCCAGGGCCTAGAATGTGTTTCCTTCCTTGGTGGTCAAAAGCACTGCCATAATTCCAGACCACCCCTGGGTGTCCAGTTCCTATAGAAGTTTCTAATACATTTTAATAGAGGTGGTAGCTCTTGTGGATGTTAAGTTGCCTCACTGTTCATTCACTGCATCCCCAACATGTATAGGACCAGTGTCCTTATGGCTATCAATTAATTTGAAATATATTGCTCCTGACACCTAGATGAATACATTACTTGGGAGTCAGACTTTTATAAGAAACTACTCCTTTTTGAAAAACAAAGCCTAAGTAAGACTCATACACAACCTCATTTATCCATCAAACTTTTTACCCAGTAACCTATTGTGTCAACGTACTCTGCGGGATACCAAGCAGATGCAAAGGTAGATCTCACATGGACAGACCTTGATCTCAAATGTCTTAGAGTCTGGAAAGACACACTGTACACATCACATACATACAGATGTGTACATGCATATGGGTACATACATGTCACATCAACTTTTTACCTTATTGAATAGTGTGAACAGGTCAGGTACAGTGGAAATTTGGACAGCCTTTCTGGATATGTCACACTGAAAGGCACAGGAGTTGTGGCTTTGGGCTCTGGAGTCAGAGTGCGTGGATTCAAATCCTGGTTTAGTGCATGTTATTGTAGACCCTGGGACAAGTTATTTTATTTCTCTAAGACTCAGTTTCTTCACCTGGCATAGAGGGATAATAAGTGCCTATTTCATAGGGTAGTGGTGAGGATTAAACAGCGGAATTTAGGTAAAGCCTCGGCGGAGTGCCTGACACGTATAGGTTGGGACAGCGGAGAAGGATGTAAAGCCCTGGTCCTGTGGGTGGAGGACCACAGAAACGATCTCAGGGGATGTCGCATTTGAAGGAGGAGGTGAGTTGAGGCATGCACACTCTGGGAAGAGAGGCGGGCGGGGAAGGCATCCGAGTGGAAGAGGCTGTGCCTGTTTGGAGGAGAGGTGATTTGCTGACTCGGTGGGGTATAGGATCGGGCAGAAGAAAACAAGACTGGGAAAGACAGGGTGCAGCTGGATCACACAAGTCATCAGCCCTCCCCTCAGCCAGTCTGATTTCAGTTTGAAAGATGTGGGTGCCACTGGTGGTTTGGGAGCGGGCTAACAGTGATGAGCACTGGGCATTAGGAAAATCCATCTGATACCACTCTTTACGGTGCCCATTGTGGGGAAAGTTATCAGGACACGGGGCTGGGGCCTGAACTGTCAGTTACCTCATAGCCTTTATTTGTCTATAACTTGGTCCAAAATAAGTCATGGACACTTTCGTTTGTCGTTGAATTCTCTGGGCATCATTATTTTAAATGATGGCTTTATATCCTTCTCTGTCATCCCAACATACACCTCCCTCTGCAGTGACCTCTCTCCCACTTAAGGTACCTATTGACCTCCTGTTCTCTTCTTCCCTCCATCTAGGCTAGGCTCTGATGTCATTTATTCATAATTAAAGTGTAGTTGTAGTAAATGCATTACTTCTCAACCATTTTAAAGCACATTTTAAGCCATTCCTTATTTTACAAAAATATTTAGTTTCAGAAAGAGGGGATGGGAGGAAGAAAAAGAGGGAAACATCAAGTCTCTTGTTGCTTCTCGTAAGCGCCCAACTGGGGCCTGGCCACAACACAGGCAAGTGCCCTGATAGGGAATTGAACCTGTGACCTTTCACTTCATAGGCCAGCAGTTATTCCACTGAGTCTCATCAGGGAGGGCATAGCTCTTTGTTTCTGATTGCAGCTTGAAAGGCTTTCCTTTTTCTTAGATGAATTTAGGCATCAAAGAGATTGGGAACAATCCTTTTAGGCCTGCTTAGCTGGCTCTAAAAAAATCCAACCTTCAGGCGTTTTTAGAGTTGGGAGCAGGGCAGGTCTCCAGTATCTAGCCCAAAGAGAGCTGTCCTCTCCCTTGAGGGGTCGGGTGGAGTTGCTTTGTGGAAAAGGCCTGTGCCGTCGCCCTGCCCTGGCACAAATCATCCTGTTCCTCACGTATGTAGACACCTGTCCCTTGGTGCAGAAACATTTGACCCGTGCCTTTCATGGCCACAGTCTGTGCTGTGCAGTTAACATAGCTCATTGTTCTGTCTAGAAGTGTATTGCTGCCACACTTGAAGTTTTCTTTTTTACTTAGTCCTTGGGGCGCTGATCTCAGGTTCTTTTGGAGGTATCTTTAATTAGGTGTAAGGGAGCAAATTAAAGAATACCTCTCTTTAGTTGTTTCTGAAACAATTGAAGAGAGTACCATACATATAAAGTCACACAGATGGAGGTGCAAATGTTATTACCAGTAAAGGTAACGGACAGTTGTGGTCTTGAACTGCAGCCAAACGAGCTCCGTAACTTGAACAGCTGGAGTAGAGGGAGCCCGCCGCCCAGGGCACACTGTACCTCTTGGGGTGGAACAGAGCTGAAAGCACACCTCCTGCGGGCAGGGAGTGGGAGTCTCTTCAGCAGCTTCACTGGCGGGGTTTCAAAAGTGCTCTCCCCAAACTTGCTCAGTCTGATTCTGCCTTTCGTCAGGTTGGTGGGATTCATTTGCAGGTCTTGTTGTTTCAGTGGGCATCCGGGTTGCAGGATGTATTTGATAAATCTTCTTATCATGATTAGCCTAGTTTGTCTTTGCAATATTATGACATGTACTACGGTGATAGGTTATTTGATTTCAAGTAATTAGAAGCAAAAAATATTTGGGAATATGTTAAGGACAATGAATGCTTTTCATTTAGTCACACGGTATTTGTTAATGGTTTCTTTGTTTTGCTTTGAAGAAACATGTGCAAAATAGATGATGGTGGAAAAATCAGCCGCAGAAAACTTGAGGAATCAGGAGCATTTTATGTTTCTGTGGACTTTTCACATTTTGCTCATCTAAGAAACACGGCAGCTGCTTCCCAGCCCTGTGGCAGCGGCTGAGGCCACCGGAGCAGGCGGCCCAGGAAGCACTGCAGTGTGAGAGCGCTGAGTTTCAGTGCCCTGGGCCCTGGTTAGAGGGCCGCTAGCGCTCCTGTTCCCAGGCGGACTTCTCAGGCACTCACTGTTCACTGGTCTTTGGAGCCAAGAATAGTCACAAGATAAGCACTGTGTGGACTTAAGAACAGAGTGTATTTTGCGCTGTCTGATGAGTACTTCCTGTCTCTGAAGTTGGCATTCCACGTAGTGAGCTCTGGAAAACAACTGCCCGTACAGTTGGAAGATAATGAGAAGATTAATTGTACATTCCTTGTCTGGCTGAGCACGCCAAGTTGACCCATGCAAGTTCACTGACCTGAAGATGGATCCAAGGACCCTGGAATGTGCCATTGTATGTTGTTGCTCTTGAAAAATGTCTTTAATCAGTGTGCAGAGTGTTCAGGGCAGTATACTTGGTGTGACCTTTGTCCTTGAGGCCCCTCCAGGAGTCCGCGTGTGACACACGTGACAAAGATCAGAGTTTGCAGGGAAAATGGAAATGAGAGATGATTTAATTTGTGTCAGTCTGTGTAATTGAGAACTTTTTCCTGATAGTTCTGAGAAGACAGTCTTGTATGTGTTTGATATAAAATTAATTGAGCCAGGAGTACTGCTGATTCTAACTTTTATAAAACAAAAATATTATTAAAAATTACTAATATGCATTCTGACAGTGGAAAAAATCTAGTGTCTCTTCCTACTTTCAGTTTTTCCATCAGCTTTATGTGTATTAGAGTTTTTCCATGCTTAACAAATTTATTTCATTTTTACTTTGATGATATATAATCTACAACTTATTTTTTGTCATTTCATATTACTGACTCTAGTTAATTGGAGATTTTTTAATCATGAATGAGTATTGAATCATCAAATAATTTATATCTGACAACAGGAACATAGTTTTTCTTTTTTAATATGTTAATGGGTATATCAGATTCTCTGATGTTCAACACTCCCTTAAAATGGACAGTTGCCCATTCTTTAAAGGCATTCCAGAGATGTCACAAGGCAACAGAGGCGTGACCTGGGCTGGGAAACCTGAGAGGGCCACCGCCTCTCTTGTGCTGAGAGCGGAACTGACCACGCACACGCTGCTGCGTCAGGGCACTGCGAGGAAAGCGCACTTCCTTCCAGGGGCTGTTCTTGGTGGAGCTGTTGAGATTGTTAGAAGTGACACGCTATTAGAGGTTAATAATGTTAACCTAGAAAATGCTACATTCTGAATAAAGTTGTCCCAGCTCTAACCTGAGGGAATCTGTGCTCAGAGGGGTTTTAAGCTCCATGGCTGCCTTCACTTTTGGAGTTTATTATGTTTTATCGTCTTTCATAGTCCTTTGAAGGTAGCTTCGTAGTCAGGTGGAATTTCTCATACCACCCTCCAAATAAAATACTTCAGTGTGTTCTGAGCACTAGGCCTCACCTTGGCCATCTCTCATTTCTGTGAGGAACTAGATTTCAAGGGAAATTTTTCTCTACCAGCTCTCCTCTAGAACACCTGGTGACTTAGCACAGTACGTGACACAGTAATGGAAGGTCTGCTGTTAACAGTCAGCAAAGTGGTCACAGCTCAAATACTCTGCTGGGTTTATGAACCAGATTGAACTTAGTTGCTTAAAAGACATATCCATTGACTTCTAGGAACTGAGGCAGGAATTTGTTTGTTTCTTTAAAGATTTTATTTATTTATTTTTAGAGAGAGGGGAAGGGAAGGAGAAAGGGAGAGAAACATCAATGTGTGGTGGCCACTCATGTGTGCCCCCCACTGGGGACCTGGCCTGCAATCCAGACATGTGGTCTGACTTGGAATTGAACCGGCGACCCTTTGGTTTGCAGGCCGGCACTCAGTCCACTGAGCCACATCAGCCAGGGCCCATATCTAACATTTTGATTTGTTATAATCACATCTACTTCTCTTAGACTGGTTCCTCAGCGGAGAACTGAGCCTGCAGGCAGGGGATGGGGAGTTAGTGTTGTGACTCAGTTGAAGTTGTGCCACCCTTGTTGGCTCGTGCCTCTTTTTATCCTGATGCTGGTTTTTTTCTTCCCAAATTTGGATTATACATTTACATTGTTATTTCTGGCATTAGTGTTCATTTTCAGGGAGAGTGGAATTTTTTTAAAAAGACTTTTTTTTAGAGCAGTTTCAGGTTTATAGAAAAATTGCTCAGAAGGTACAGAGTTCCCAAATACCCCTTCTCTTCCTCACCCCCCTTTTCCCTACTAACATTTTGTATGTGTGGTGCGAACATCTTGACTGTGGTGCATTTGTTATCATTGATGTGTTATTAACTGAAGTCATATCATAACTATGTCATACAGTCTGTGGGTTTTGACATATGCATAATGGCATATATTCACCATTACAGTATTACACTGAATAGTAAGTATCACTGGCCTGAGAACGGCCCACGTTTCATCCCTCCTGCACAGCCCGAGTCCCTGGCAACAGCTGATCTTCTTACTGTCTCTACAATTTTTATTTGTTTATTTTAGAGAGAGTGGAAGGAGGGGGAATGAGAGAGAGAGCAACATCGATCGGTTTCCCCTCATCTATGCCCTGACCGGGACCAAACCCGCAACCCAGGCATGTATCCTGACCGGGAATGGAACAGTGGCCTTTCACTTTGTGGGACAAGGCCCAGCCAACTGAGCCACACCAGCCAGGGCCTGTGTCTATAGTTTTGCCTTTACCGAAGTGTCATATAGTTGGAATCACGCAGTTGGTAGCCTTCTCAGACTGCCCTCTTTCACTTAGTAATGCCCATTTAAGATTTTTCCATGTCTTTTTTTTCCCTGATAGCTCATTTTCTTTTATTGCTGAATAATATTCCATTGTCTGGATGTTCCAAAGTTGGTTTATTCGTTCACCTATTGAAGGGTACCTTGGGTGGGTCCAGGTTTTGGAAATTATGAATAAAGCAGCTGTAGACATTCATATGCAGGTTTCTCTATGGGCATACATTTTCAGTTCATTTGAGTGATTACTGAATTGTGTAGTAAGCCTATATTTAGCTTTGTAAGAAACTGCACAAGTAGCTTTCAAAGTGGTGGTTTGCACTTTGCATTCCCACCAGCAATGAATGAAAGTGTTGTTGCTCCACATCCTCCTGAGCATTCGGTGTTGCGTTTTGAATTTTAGCCATTCTAGTAAGTGTGCCGTGGTATTTCATTGTCGTTCTCACTGCGGTTCCCTAATGACATATGATGTTGAGCACCTTTTCATCCGCCTCTTTCTGACCTGCGTCTTCTTTGGTAAGGTGTCTGTTCAGCTCTTTTGCCCATTTTTATTTTTATATTTTTAAAGATTTTATTTATTATTTATTTAAGTATTTTTCATTGATTATGCTATTACAGTTTTTCTAACTTTTTCTCCCTTTATCACCCTTCCATCCTGCCCCCCAACCCTCCAGCATCCCCCTTGCCCTAGTTCATGTCCATGGGTTGTACATGTAAATTCTTTAAATCCTCTGTTTCCTATGCCATTTTTTATCTCTCCCTATTTTATGCCTACTAATTATGCTTCTTCTTCCCTGTACCTTTTCCCTCCTATTCCTCCCTTCCCCCTCCCCATTGAAATCCCTCCATGTGATCTCCATTTCTCTGATTCTGTTCCTGTTCTGGTTGTTTGCTTAGTTTTTGTTTTCATTGTTTTTCTTTTCTTTTAGGTTCATTTGTTGATAGTTGTGAGTTTGTTGTCATTTTACTGTTCATATTTTTGATCTTCTTTTTTTTAGATAAATCCCTTTAACATTTCATATAATAAGGGTGTAGTGATGATGAACTCCCTTAACTTGACCTTATCTGAGAAGCACTTTATCTGCCCTTCCATTCTAAATGATAGCTTTGCTGGATAGAGTAATCTTGGATGTAGGTCCTTGGCTTTCATGACTTGGAATACATCTTGCCAGCCCCTTTTGCCTGCAAGGTTTCTTCTGAGAAATCAGCTGACAGTCTGATGGGCACTCCTTTGTAGGTGACTCTCTCCTTTCCCCTTGCTTCTTTTAGGATTCTCTCTTTATCTTTAATCTTAGCTAATGTAATTATGATGTGCCTTGGTGTGTTCCTCTTTGGGTTCAACTTCTTTGGGACTCTCTGAGCTTCCTGGACTTCCTGGAAGTCTGTTTCCTTCCCCAGATTGGGAAATTTTCCTTCATTATTTGTTCAAATAAGTTTTCCATTTCTTGCTGTTGTTCTTCTCCTTCTGGCACCCCTATAATTCAGATATTGGAATGTTTCAGGTTTCCCAGAGGTTTGTAAGACTCTCTTCACTTTTTCGAATTGTTTCTTCATTCTGTTCCAGTTGGATGTTTATTGTTTTCCTTTTGTTCCAAATCATTGTTTTGAGTCCTGGTTTCCTTCCTGTCACTGTAGGTTCCCTGAATATTTTGCTTTATTTCATTTTGGGTGTCTTTCATTTGGTTTTTCATTTTTCAACCAAGCTCAATCAGAACTGTGAGCATTTTGATGACCAGGGCTTTAAATTCTCCATCAGATAGGCTGGCTATGTCCTCATCTTATAGTTCTGTTTGTGAGGTTATGCTTTGTTCTTTCATTTGGGCCACATTTCTTTGTCTCGGGTACCTGCTAAGTTGTAAGGGGATGGGGCCTTAGGTATTTTCCTGGGCAGGGCAACCCTCCTTGCTGCGCTGCAGCACTGCCTGTAGGGGAGGCGCCAGAGAGGGAACCATACAGCTCCCCTATGGATCCCTAGTGCACTTCCGCACTTTCCCACGTACTCTTGAGTGACACTGGGAGTTTTTCACAATGTAGCCACCACTGTATCAATCCTTGAGTCTGTTTCCCCTTAAGTCAGCCCCACAAGTAGCCTTCTCCACACCGCAGTCAGCCCCGCCCCCAAGGTCCATGGACTCCTTGCTGCTTTTTTCTCTGCCAGCTGCCCATGCGTTTGCTGCCTTACTGGTCTGGTTGTTTTGATTGATTTTTTTCTTTAATTCCTTGGTTTTCGGAGTTCCATGCAGTTTGATTTTCTGGCACTTCTGGTTGTTTATTGATTTTAGATTGGTTGTTATCCTCCTTTTGGTTTTGCGAGGAAGTGAAGGGTTTCTACCTATGCTTCCACCTTGGCCAGAACTCCCCTTCTTTTGTCCATTTTTAAATTGGGTTTTTTCTATTTTTTTTTAATCAAGTTTTATTGACATATTACATTATGTTAGTTTTAGGTGTACAACAAATGATTCGATATTTGTATACATTGTGAAATGACCACCACAATAATTCTAGTTAATATTTGTCACCATGCATAGCTACAAAAACATTTTTTTGTGTGATGAGAATTTTTTTAACTTTATTTATTTTTAGAGAGAGGGGATTGGAGAAAGAGAGGGAGAGAAATATCAATGTGAGAGAGAAACATTGATCAGCTGGCTCTTGTCCACATCCCTACAGGACCCAGGACCAAACCTGCAACCCAGGCATGTGCCCTGACCAGGAACTGAACCAGCGACTTTTTGCTTTGCAGGACAGTGCCCAACCGACTGAGCCACTCCAGTCAGGGCGTGATGAGACCTTTTAAGATCTACTCTTTTAGTAACTTTTATATATAAAATACGTATTACTAATTACAGCCTCCTTGCTGTATGTTATATCCCCGTGACTTACTTATTTTATAACTGGAAATATGTATCTTTTGACCCCCTTCACCCATTCCACCTCCTCTTCCCTACCCCCACTCCCACCAGTCTGTTCTCTGTATCTATGAGCTATTTTTTAATGTTCCACTTATGGTATTATACTGCACTTGTCTTTCTTTCTCTGACTTACTTCACTTAACATAATGCCTTCCAGTTCCATCCATGCTGTCACATGTGGCAAGATTTCCTTCTTTTTTATGGCTGAATTATATATGTGTGTGTATGTATATGTGTGTGTGTACATGTATATATTTGTATATTTCACACTTTCTTTACCCATTCATCTATTGATTGTCATTTAGGCTGTTTTAATTCTTGGCTATTGTAAATAGTGCTGCAGTGAACATGGGGTGTGCATGTCTTTTTGAGTTAGTGTTTTCATTTTCTTTGGATAAATACCCAGAAGTGGAATTGCTGGATCATATGGTAGTTCTATTTTTAATTTTTTGAGTAATCTCCATGCTGTTTTTCATAGTGAAAAACAGCACCAATTTATATTCCTACCAACAGTGCCCAAGGGTTCCCCTTTTCTTCACATCCATACAAACCCTTGTTATTTCTTGTTCTTTTTAAAAATTTTTATTTATTTTTACAGAGAGGAGGAAGGGAGGGAGAAAGAGAGGGAGAGAAACATCAATGTGTAAGAGATACATCAATCAGTAGGGACCAGGCCTGCAACCCAGGCATTGAACCGGGGACCCTTCAGTTCACAGGCCAGTCTTCAGTCCACTGAGCCACACCAGCCAGGGCTTGTCTTTTTGATAGTAGCCATTCTAACAGGTGTGAGGTGGTAGCTTATGGTGATTTTGATTTGCATTTCACTGATGATTAGTGATATTGAGCATCTTTTCATGTGTTATAGTCATCTGTGTGTCTTCTTTGGAAAAATGTCAGATCTTCTGCACCTTGTAACCATATGTAAATACACACACACACACACGCACACACACTATTGAGTTGTATGAGTTCTTATATATTTTGATTATGACCCCATTATCAGATACATGACTTGCAAATATTTTCTCGTGTTCGGTAGGTTGCCTTTTCATTTTGTTGATGGTTTCCTTTGCTGTGCAGTGGCTTTTTGGTTTGATGTGGTCCTACTTGTTTGTTTTTCCTTTTGTTGTTTTTACTTTTGGTGTCAGATCCAAAAAATCATCACCAAGACTGATGTCAAGGCTCTTACTGCCTATTCAAGTCTTTAATCCATCGTGAGTTAATTGATTTGTATGGTATAAGATAATGGTTCTGTTCCGTTTGCATGTGGTTTTCCAGTTTTCCCAACACTATATATTGAAGAGACTGCCCTTTTCTATTATATATTCTTGGCTCCTTTGTTGTAAATTCGTTGACCATGTATGTGTGGGTTGCTTTCTGGGCACTTTATTCTATTTTATTGATCTATGTGTCTGTTTTTATACCAATACCGTACTGTTTTGATTACTATAGTTCTGTCATATAGTTTGAAACCATGGCACATAATGCCTTCATCTTTGTCCTTCTTTCTTTAGATTGCTTTGGCTATTTGGAATCTTCTGTGGTTCATACAAATTTTAGGATTGTTTGTTCTATTTCTGTGAAGAATGCCATTGGAATTTTGATAGGATTGTATTAATTTATAGATTGCTTTGGAGTTTATGGACATATTAACGATATTCTTCCAATCCCTGACCACAGAATATCTTTCCATTTGTGTGTGCATTGTGAGTTCTTTCGTCACGGTACAGACCTCTCATCCATTTGGTCGGATTTATGCCGCGGCGTTTTATTCTTTGTTTGCAATTGTAAATGGGATTATTTTCTTAATTTCTTTTTCCAGTGTTTTGTTATAAGTGTATAGAAATGCAACAGGGCCCTGGCTGGTGTGGCTCAGTGGATCGAGCACCAGGCTGTGAACCAGAGGGTCGCCGGTTCGATTCCCAGTCAGGGCACAGGCCTGGGTTGGGGTGCACGAGAGGCAGCCACACATGGATGTTTCTCTTCCTCTTTCTACTTTCCTTCTCCTGTCTCTAAAAATAAATAAATACAATCTTAAAAAAAAAGAAATTCAACAGATTTTTATATATTGATTTTGTATCCTGGGTTATTTGCTTTTTTTTACCGTTGAGTTATAAGAATTTTTTGTATGTTTTGGATAGACATCCTTTATCGGATATATGTTTAGCAAAGATTTTCTTCCAGTCTATGGCTTGTCTTTTCATTCTCACAGAGCAAAAGTTTTTAATTTTAATGAAGTACAACTTACTGATGTTTTTAATGGGCCATGCTTTGGGTTGTATCTGTAGAGTCATTGTTAAACCCATGTTTACCTGCATTTTCTTCTGTGTTATCTTGCAGAAGTTTCATAGTTTTGCATTTTATTTTTAGACCTATGATCTATTTTAAGTTAACTTTTATAGAAGGTGTAAGGCTATCCGGTCACTGCAGCTCACTCAGTCGGTTGGGTGTGATCCCGCGAAGCGGAATGTCTCCTGATGGATTTGCAGTCAGGGCACAGGCCTGTGTTGCTGGCTCAGCTGGAGTGAAAGGCCCCCAGTCATGTTTCTCACGTCAGTGTTTCTCTCCCTCTCTCTCTCCCTCCCTTTCTCTCTGAAAAATAAAGTTGTAAGGTCTTTGTCTAGATTCATTTTTTGTATGCGGATGTCCAGTTTTTGCAGCACTGTTTATTGAAAAGATTATCCTTTCTCCATTGAATTACTTTTACTTCTTTGATGCAGATCGATTTACTGTATTTGCATGGGTGTATTTCTGGGCTATGGTTCCATTGGTCTATTTGACTTTTTTTTATCCTCACCTGAGGACATTTTTTTCATTGCTTTTTAGAGAGAGAGGAAGGGAGAAAGAGAAGCATCGATGTGAGAGAGAAACATCTATTGGTTGCCTTCTTGTATACACCCCGACCAGGGACCAAACTCACAACTTAGGTACGTGCCCTGACTCGGAATTGAACCCGCAACCCTTTGGTTATGGGATGACACTCCGACCAACGGAGCCAACTCTGGCTAGGGCCATTTGACTTTTCTTCACCAATGCCACAAATACCACACTGTCTTGCTCACTGTGGCTTTATAATAAGTCTTAAAGTTTGGTAGTATCAGTCCTCCAACTTTGTTCTTTTCCTTCCTTATTGCGTTGCCTGTTCTGGGTCTTTTGCCTTTTCATATACACTTTAGAATTGGCTTGTTGATATCCACAAAATAACTTGCTGGGATTCTGATGGGGATTGTGTTGAATCTACAGATCAAGTTGAGAAAAATCGATAATAATACAGAGGTGGCCAAAGGTAGGTTTTCAGGTGTGAGTATGTGAAGCGCAGTGTATTCCTACATTATTTATTTATTTATTTACTGTTACTTATTTGTGTTGCTTATAAACCTACTTTTGCCAACCCCTGTATTGAGTCTTCCTATCCATGAACGTGGAATACCTCTCCATTTACTTAGTCCTTTGGTTTCCCTTATCAGAGTTTTATAGTTTTACTCATATAGATCTTGTTTATATTTGTTAGATTTATACTAAAGTATTTCATTTTGGGTGCTAATGAATGTAAATGGTATTATGTTTTTAACTTCAAAATCCAGTTGTTTGTTGCTGGTATGTAGGAAAGCAACTGACTTTTGTAGCGACCTTGCTATAATCATTTAGTTTCTGGAGGCTTTTTTCGTTGTTCTCTAGGGTTTTTCACAGAGATAATCATGTCATCTGCGAACAAAGACCATTTTATTTCTTCCTTCCTAATCTGAATACCTGTTTTTTTCTTTTCTCACTGCATGAGGGAGCACTTGCAGCGTGATATTGAATAGGAGTGGGAAGAGAGGACGTCTTTGTCTTGCTCCTGATCTTAGGGGAAAGCATCTGGTCTCTCACCGTTCAGTGTGATGTTAGCTGTACGTTTATTTGTTGGCTATTTTTATCAAGTTGAGGAAGTTTCTCTCCATTGCTAGTTTTCTGAGGGTTTTTATCATAAATGGGTGTTGGATTTTGTCAGATACTTTGTACATATATTGATGTGGTCATATGATTTTTCTTCTCTAGCTCGTTGGCGTGATAGGCTACATTTGTTTTCAATTGTTGAATTCGTCTTGTACACCTGGAATAAACCCCACTTGGTTGTGGTGCATGTTCCTTTTGATAACATTGTTGTGTTTCATTTGGCAGTTTTTGGTTGAAGATTTTTGCATCTCTGTCGGGAGCGATACTGGTCTGTAATTTTCCTTCTTGTGCTGCCCTTGTCCATTTTCGGTGTTAGGGTAATGCTGGCCTTAGAGAGTGTTAGGAAGTGTTCTCTCTGCTTCTGTTTTCTGGATGAGACTGCAGAGGATTGGCGTAATTTCCTCTTTAAATGTTTGGTGGAATTCACCAGCGAAACCATTTGGGCCTGGCGCTTTGCGTTTTGTAGGGTTTTAAAGAAACTGAATAGTAGGCTCATTCAGATTTTCTGTTTTTCTTGTGTGAATTTTGGTAGGAATAGGTCCATTTAAAGTAAGTTGTCATATCTGTGGACATAGAGTTGTTCATATTAATCTTTTGTAATGTTTTCAAAGTCCATGGGATCAGTAGTAATGGCCCTTCTTTGATAGTAGTAGTTTGTGTATTTTTTTTCTTGGATAGCCCAGATAGACATTCATCAATTATATTGATCTTTTCAAAGAACCAGCTTACAGTGTGCTATTTCCAGTTCACATCACAGTTTAGAGCCATGATAATGCTTGGCTTTGAGTTAGTCTCTAAATTTTTGTCAGTAATTGCTATACGTATTGTTACAGACCTCGCCCAAACTGTAAGCAAGCAGACTGGGGCCTGTCCACATGTTGCCTTGGTGAAAGACCCAACAATTAATTCTGGAAGGAGCACATCTTTATCTACAACACTCCAACCTTGGTAGGGGCCTAGAGCACCTCAGCTCAGAGCCCTCCTTTCCCATAAGACCCAGCACTTCCCATGCTCCCCACCAGGCTATGAGCCAAAGCCTCCCCCAAAGTTCCCCATGTCCTCATCTCTGCAGGATCAGAAATACTTTGCTATCAGCCTCCATTTAATAGCCCAGGGAAGTATGTGCCATGTTACTCTGGGTCATGGTGAGACTCAGGAAGGCACAGGTCTTAACAGTCCAGGTAAAATGCAGGTGCAGCTGGTCAGGATCTTGCAAGGAAGTCCTCTGCAGCTCCGGAGTCAGCCAGACTGTTCCCTTCTCCCTTCTCACTGCTCTGTTTCAAACCGCATGACAAGATCCCCAACTACAGGCAGCATTTCTCTTCCTTCACTGTGACTCCTCGCATGGCCAAGATCACTTCTCCTTCCCAAGCCGCAGGGTCAGGAGAGCTCTGCACGGCTGCTACATCCTGCCTTTTCTTCTCCTTTCTCAGCTGCGTGGCCAAGAGAGAGCAGTGGCTCCTGTGCCCAGTTTAAATCCTGGCACCTCTTCAGTAACCCCATTTCGACTCCTCCCACACTGGGTTACACCTGCCCCTTCTGTATCTTCTGCCTTTCTCTGGCTGCCATTGCTAGTCTGGCAGGGGTGGCCTCCAGACGCCAGCACCGCCTTCCTGCTTTCGCATAGGCACATAGGTGCCACAGCTGGGGCACTACCTCCCGACTATATCATAGGTTAGAGTCACCCATCTCCGTCCTCCATAGTGGAGGGGCTGCCAGAGCTTTTGAACACATCTGTGGAGCTGGCCAGCTGCTAGGGATATGCAGAGTACCTCTCAGCCGATCCGTCCACTCCCCATCCCGCAAATGATGGCCGTGGAGAGTTTTCCTATATTCCCAGGCACCCCAAGTTTTGAATACCTGTTACACTATATGTGCACAAACGTGTAAGTATGAGGAGCTGCACAGAGGTATCGTTAGACTTTTTAAGGCTTATTATTTCCCTATTAACAGAATGGCTATACAGCCAGTCCTCCTCATGGGTTCCACATCTGCAGATTCATCCAACTGCAGATGGAAAATATTTGAAAAAAAGTGATGTTGTTGCTGATGTGTACTATGTAATTAGGCCTAGGATGGTTGTACCTGCACTGAACGTGTACAGACTTTTTTATTGTCATTCTTCCCTGAACAATACACTATAACAACTATTTACATGTCATTTACATTTTGTTACATATTATAAGTAATCCAGAGATGATTTAAAGTATATGGGAAGATGTGCATAGGTTATATTGCAGATTCTTTGCCGTTTTATGTAAGGGTCTTGAGCATCGACGGACTTCGGTATCTGTGTGTGGGGGTGGGGAGGTGTCCTGAAACCAGTCCCCTGCAGATACCAAGGGACAACTGTATGAACCGGCAACTATTTAAGTCTACCACCAGGGTGTCCAACCTTTTGGCGTCTCTGGTCCACACTGGAAGAAGAAGAGTTGTCTTGGGCCACATGCTAAATATACAAACACTAACAAAAACTGAGGAACAAAAAAAGGGCTTTAAGTAAATCTACGATTTTGTGTTGGGCCGCATTCACAGTCATCCTGGGCTGCATGCGGCCCGCGGCCGTGGGTTGGACACTGCTGTCCCAGACTGTTGATCGAAGTAGGCGCTGAACAGAGTGGCATGAACTCAGAGGCCAGGCGGAACCAGTCCGCATGCTGGCTCCCTGTGCTGGCTGTGTGTCCTTGGGCGAGTGGCTCACCCCTCTTTAGTTCTGTGTTCTGTTCATCTCTCCAAGTATGTTAAAGTTTATAAAACACAATTATTTTAATTATTTTTTACAATTTTTGTTTATTTATCTTTAGAGAGAAAGGAAGAGGAGAGACATATCAATGTGTGCTTGCCTTGCCTCTCATGCGCTCACTACTGGGGACCTGGTCCATAACCCAGGCATGTGCCCTGACTGGGAATCGAACCAGCGACCCTTTCGTTCACAGTCCGGCACTCAGTCCACTGCGCTACACCAGCCAGGGCTCCGAGACACAAGTTTTTATTTTACTATTTATTGTGAAAATTAGGGCCGATATATATTAGTGTCTAGTGTGATCCCTGGTACGTAGTAGACTCTGTTGTAGCTGTTGTACTTCTGAAAGACAGCATCCATTAGACTAATTAAAGCTTTCAGGGCTTATTCACACTCTAGGCCAGCGATTTTCAACCTTTTTCATCTCATGGCACATATAAACTACTAAAATTCTGCTGCACACACAAAAATACATTTTTTGTTGATCTGACCCAAAAATAAAAGGTATAATTTTGACTTATTCACACTGGCTATTATTGTGTTGGCTGTTGTCATTTTTTTAAATATGACAATCTTGGGGAAAAGAGGTCAATGCCCCTGACTAAATAGTCACACATTGCATGTGTCAAAAATTCTTGCAGCACACCGTAACAATTGCTGCTCCAGGCCGTCGGCAGGTGATAGGGCCTCCCTTTTGTTCTGTGACGTCTGAAGCTGTATTTCTTCCCATACAGAGTTCTGGTTGTTGTAAATGGCTGCCTCTTGATTGGACATTTAAAGTCTGAGAAGCAAAAAGCTGTTTCTGGAAAAGCTCTGGTATTTGGGAAAACTTGTTTTCTTCATAACCTTCGTGGTCAAGCCTCTTATTCCTCAGGTGGTAGATGCTACATGGGGCATAGCCTTGCCTTTTAGCCAGCAGTGTGCCAAGGTCCTTAGTCATCCAAAATGAGTGCTTATTTTTGGATAGACTCCAAGGACAGGGTACCAGGTGCCTTTTGGAAAACCTAGAAAAGGAATTGGGCAAATAGAGCAGATTTGGGAGACTGATCACACGCAGACCACAACAGAACCCCTGAGACAGGCTCTGGGATTGAAACTTAGACATACTGCAAATAGAGACAAAGAAAGTGAGAAAATCTGGACTTGATTAAAGCCAACATTTTTGGGTTTGTTTTTTCTTAATTTTCCAAAGTAATGTGCCTTGTTCAGCTGTTTTTACTAACAGAGGTTACAAGTAAGCGGCCACAGTGCTTACTAAGTTATGGAGAAATAACTTTTAAAAATGAATTTAAACACAAAAAGCTTAAAGCAGCAAAATTTGATCTGTCTAACCTGTATGTATTTTCAGAAATAATTGCCATGTTTCCTCCAAGAACAGAATGTGATTTTTAGAAAGGAAATCATTGCTCGGGGAAGTCAGTCACCTTGGCCGCATTGAACTAAAGCAGAGAGCAGGTCGCTGGTAAAACGACTCTGAGAAAGGGCTGGTTGCTTATATACCCTGGCTGTCCTGGGTCAGGGTAAATGGTGGCCCTGAGTAAGAAGTCCTGGTCTTGGACTAGGATGCCAGGCAGGCCAGAGGTTATGGGGGGGGGAGGCGGGGGGGGGTGTTACTTGCTGAGCTTCCACCCCATCAGAGTGCTCTGGCTGCCTTTGCAAGCCTCAGCTTCACGCCCTTCCCTCACCGTGCCAGACCGCTGCTCACACCAGGACTTACAGACTTAGCCATTAGGAAAATGCTTCTGAGCCTAACAGTTCCAGTCCTTATCTGTCTGCTGGACTGAATGTTCAAGGCTCTTGGTAGGTAACTTCACGAAGAGAAGTAAGGGGAGGCGGGCAGGGGTGCTGACCAAAGGAGAGCGCTGCGGACGCATCCAGGAGAGGGTTTACCTGGCAGCGGTGCCGTGAAAGAGCACTTCACTGGCAGACGGGACCTCGGTTCCAGTCTGGCTTGGCTGTCCTCTCCGCTGTGTCTCGTTTTGGTCAAGAGGGTTTCAGGCCCTGGGGATTGACAGATGAATAAAACAGGGCCCCTGCTTTTGAGGAGGTCATTGTCTTATGAAGGAAACAAGTCTGTTGTAAACAGATAAAGAGAACACGCACAGTACTGCACATGTTTCAGATAGACGCCTGTGAAGAGCTGCACTTCAAGTCCACTCAGCTTGGAAAGCGGGATGACATGTCATTGAAGGATGTTCTAGATTTCACAGACATTAAGCTGGGTGAAGCAGACACAACAGCAGGTGCAAAGACACTTGCAAAGGTGGTGGGTACCTGGCGCCTCCAGCACGCCCTGGAGGGTGGAGGGTGGGAGAGCTGAGGCGTGGGCAGATCTTCACTGCGTGGCAGGCTAGGAATTTTTTCCTGGGGGAAGAGAGAGCTGTCTAAAGCTCTTTAGGAGGTAAACCTGATTGGATACATGGCTTAAAGACATGCCCTGACTTTAGAAAATTTATAGTGACATCATTGTAGAGAGTGTTGTCAGTGGAGAAAGAGTCAAGATCATTTTGGAGGTTATTTCAGGAGTAAGGCCCTGACTTTGGAAATGGAGAAGAAGGGACAAATCTGTGAACTGTTTTATGAAGTGTCTGCGATTTCGACCTCCTATTGGCTCATTCGCCTCCCCTGACCTCACCATCACTCTGACGAGCGGATACAAAACCATTACGTACAATTCTTCACTGCCTTCTAAAATCCACTTGCCTTTCAAATCACTGACCCATTTGGTCCCCTCCCTTGGGGTCAAGTGGGTGAGCTTGTTTTAGCCTCCGTAACTTAAGAGCTCCATTCAGAAGCACATGGGAATAATTGATTTTAATCCTCTAGAGGCTGAAAAAATCAAAGACCACAGGATTTTTTTTTTTAAGGAGGCCAAACCCAGAAATAGATTTTCTTCAGAACTCCTTAAAAGAACTCTTAAGAATCTCATAAGCAGAAGCCTGTCTCTCTGGGTGTGTGCATTGGTAAGAAAGAAACTGTTCTGACACTCGTTAAAGCAGTGAGGGAGACTTCATTTAAGACCAGTGCAATGAGAGTATTACGGTGGGAGAGAGATCCGGGGGGGATTTACGGCCAAGGAGCGAGGTGAGGGGTCAGTGCATGGAAAAATTACTAAGAAGAGACTTTAAGGGTAAAGGGGTTCATGCTAAACTTACCCCACAGGATTTCTGCTAAAGGCTGGTCAAAGACCGAGACAGCAAAGGTGGGGTAAGGGAACTCAAGTCAGATGTTCAGGGTCGGGGAGCTGCTGTTACACGTAACAGGGCTCTTGCTGAAACTGGGCTGAGCAGGCCACAGAAAGGATGGGCTCCACAGTCAAGGCCTAGTTTAAAGAGTGCTCAGAGGAGCCCAACTAAATTTGGTCAAGGAGAGTCTTTGCCTGTGTGTGGTTACAAAAGTAGTATGTGCCTCACCCCCAGAACTAGTCAGTCTTCACAGTTCGGCATATCGGCTGCTATACGTTAGTACGGGCTTAGAAAAATCCGCCGTTCTTACAGAAGTGAGATCATGCTCTGCGCACTGTGATGCAGGAGCGTTTTCTGCCTCATGTATCTTACGTGTTTTTCCATGTCGGCACATGGTCGCTGGTCTCATTCTTTAGAATGCCCGCCACACTTCAGGCACTGATGCCAAGCCCTGTGTCTTAGGTTTGTTCACAGTTTTTTCACACACATTATGCCCATTTATTTCATAAAACAACCTTCTCAGTATAGGAATAGGGCTGTGACATCCGCATTCTACATAAAGCTTAGATGATTTACTAGAAATTTTGTAGCTAATACGTGTCAAGTCCAGGACTCACTCATATGGGGCAATTGCATTTGTGAAAAACAGTTCGAGCTTTGACATTCAGCTTACATACTCGCCATGTTTAGAATACTCTTATCTGTGGCTCTTCAGACATTTAGGAAATATATGTGGTACTTTTGGACCTAGAATCTGATCACAAATATCATTTCAGGTGTTCATTCCTTGTGTATGTATATATTTCTGTATTACAATTTTTGTCATTTTAATTTCCTCAGAGAGCAAAATAATCATCTTAACTTCAGATTAAATGAATTCAGTCAACATGTGTCTCTTATTATAATGTTTATGCTTTCACTAATTACCTTGAGTAAAAAAGTTTGTCAGAGGCCTGGCTTGGTGTGCCTGAGTGGTTGAGCTCCGGCCTGTGAATCGAAGGGTTGCCTGTTCGATTTCTGGTCTAAGGCACATGCCTTAGTTTTCAGCTAACTGCCCCTATTCATTTCCTTCTGGGACGTGGTCCCTACATAGAACGTAGTGCCTCTCTCTCTGTACTCTGTTGGTTTCCTATGACTCTGAAGAGCAAGAAAAAGAGCAGTACAGAACAGATGAAGAGTGGGGGGATGTGAACCAGGGCAGAAATGGAAGAGTATGAGCTGTGGGGAGTTCATCATATTCAAGAATGAGAAAACAGTACAGAGCTGTCTTCAAGAAATCGTATAGCACAGTGGTTAGGGTTTCGGAGTTAAACCTGGTTGTCACCCTTTCCAGCTGTGACCCTGGGTAAGTTACTCATCTCCTAGGGTTCCCTCATAGGGTTCTGTTACCAGTGTTGAGGGCCCTTGGGTCCCCCAAGGTAGAAATCGAGAGGAACTGCCAGAGAAATTTCCAGACACGTTATTGAGCTTGTGCTCGAGCACAGGGGAGGCGGCACGGAGGAAAGGACGGTCCTCTGAGCTGACTCTCTGAGAAACTTTGTTGGGTTGCTTTCGTAAGCTGGGGGCAAGGTGAGCCTGTGGGGAGGTGGGCTTGTGAAGGTTCAGGGAGTGAAACTTTCCACGGCGGGTCCGACTGCTGCGGCCATCTGCCTTCAGTCGGCTGCTGAGCAACCATTTCCGCACCTCCCCTGTAAGGGCCATGTGGTGACTCCTCACTGCCACCCACCCTAGGAAGGTGCACCTCGATCAGCTGCCCATGTGGAATGGTAGTTTCACCATCTGCAAGGAGGTAAGCGGTTAGAAGGGAGATAATAAATACTTTCTTACATTCTTTGTAGGGAGTGCATGGATGGCTGCATTCTTGTGGTCAGTTTATCTGGTGCTCCTTCGGGCCATCTGGTATTCCTTAGGCCTGGGCCAGAGTCCCTGTGCTCTCTCAGTTCTGTTGAGAAGTAAATAGTACATTATTTAATCCACTTAAAGTATACTCGGTTCATAGTAAACATTTAATGTTAGCTGTTATTCCCAGGCCTTTAAGACTAAATCAGAATTCCAAGAAAGGGGTCTCAAAGTCTGGATGGAGTAAAGTGACCGTGGAATTCGTTGTCCAGGCCAGGGCACTGTTATGCTTATGCTGGGACGACAGATACAGCCAGGACCTATGGGTTCCCTAAGGTGGAAACCCAAACAGGGCTGATTAGGGCGCCTGCCCTCCTGCCTCAGCCCAGCTAAGCCTGTGGACTTTGACAAACCAGGGGGCAAACCATTCTTAAAGGCCCTTCTTCAGAGGGACACACACACACGTTCACTCTACAACAGAGGAAACATGGCTTTTTCTTTCTGTGCAACACGTTGTCTTAGAGGAATGTGAGTCTGCACGTATATTTAATAAAATTCGTGCAGTGTTTTCTGCTCAAGAAATAGCTTGACAGAGGTTATTTGAGTTCTTAACAGTTTTTCAAACTAAAAAATTAATGTTACCGTACTTTTCTAGGCGTGGGTTTCTCTTACCTGTGGAGCTGTCGGCGTGTGCCAGGTGCACTGTTCTTGGCAGTGAGGGTCCAGCGGTAACATACTTGGGTCTGCCTCTAAGTTGCGTGAAAGACAGTGATGACAAACACAGAACTCTAAACTGAGGTGGTGGCAATGGCGGCAAAGTCTGAGGAGCTCTGCAGTTCACTTAGGAAGAGCCTGCCTGGCCTGGGAAGGAAGGATAGAGTTCCCTGGGGAGGAGAGCTTGGCTCAGTTCTGAAGAGGAGTTGAAGAGGGAGCATGGTGGCCTGCACCGCGGTGAGGAATGCGGAACATCGGGAGGAGTCTGTTTTTAAAAGATCACCTTGGCTGCAGTGTGATCACACGCCCTCCCTGGTCGCAAAGCCCTTTCTTCCCTTTTTTCTTGCTAATGGAATGCCATTCGCCCAAGCCTTTTTTCTGTGCGACCTTAGTATTTGCCCAGTTTTTTCTAGCATGCTTCACATTGCGTTATAAATTTGTTTCTGTCTCTGAGGTTCTTTAGGGCAGGGCTTGGTCGTATTTATTGCAAGGTGCCCAGGACAGCAACTGCAGCGCTGCCACTTCCTCCCCTCCCCAGGTATCTGAGCAGTTACTCTGTGCCGGCTGTGGTATGCCTGCTGCTCGGGAAGCTGGCCCAGGACAGGCACAGCCCTGCCATCACGAAGCATGAAGCGTGGCACCTGGTTTGCTCAGTGAGTGAATACATTGAATGAACGAGTCACTAAGAATCAGAGCTTTGAACCCCCGAGACCGCTCACATGCAGCTCGGCAGTTCTGTGCCTTTTTGCAGTTGTGGAACAGACACAGTGAAGGCTGAAGTGTTAAGAAGCTATGCTCCGGTAAATTGAAACAAACGAAAGTTATAGGACCCCAAAGTAGTAATGTACAAATCTGAGTTACTGTGAATCCTCATGAATATGTCGAGGTAGCAGCAGAGCCCTCCTGACGAGGCGTTCAGGGCATGATGACGCACTGCTCATGTCGTCGTGCCCCTGTCTGAGAATGACAGTGCCACCCTGCGCTTCTCCGTGCCACCTTTCACATTCCCCCTGCCTGTTGGAGGTGTTGATGGGGAGGTGGTGCTAGGTTTGCCCACGATAGCAGTGACTGAAAATGGCAGTTCTGAGAGCCAGTATACAAGGTTCAACACAGTCCCTGCTCTCCAGGGACTTGCCGATTCATGTGTGTGAGTGTTTTTGTGTGTGTACACGCAAATTACTGGCTAGAAACAGAAGGGCCCAGGATAGAATGCTGTAGAGAGCAACACCGATAACTGATACATCTATTCTGAAGACAGTTGTCCTTGGCAGGAGAGGGGGAGTACCTTGTTAGCCGTACGGAACAAGGAGGCCACCCTTCCGAGTTCATTGTGTGAGTGGTGCCTCCTGTGAGTTAAAACGGGGCTTGCTTTTCCGCTTGTGTTTCTCTCCCACGAGGAAACAGACCCTTCAAAGTCACTGCCTTTCATCACATGCTTGCAACACAGAAAGCCCACAGAACGCCAAGGCTACCAGGCTTATACCTTTCCTTAGTTGACAAGGGCCCGTCCAGCCTGACCAGTGTCGTCAGAGCTGTTTCTGCACCACTCTAACCATGAGGCCGTCTGCACACGTCTGGGTTTCTTTTGGGAACGTGGCCATTTCCAGGTCTGAGCTCTCCTCGGGTGTTCCCTTCGTATCTCCGAATATTATGCTTATGCAGCCATGTCTTGATCTTTAAATTTTAAATACCCTCCATCAGTCTCAAATGGAAGAGGAAGAGTCCACACTCTCGCGCTCTCTCGGTCCACTGCCTCTCCCTTCACCCTTCAGATGTATCACTAAAAATTTTTAGTTAGACCAGTGTTGAAAATTTCTGTTTCTGTTTCTATGGTTGTTAGTGTGATTCACCTGCTGAACCAATTAGTATGCAGTGGGGCCTCGGTTCCCAAACTTAAGTGGTTCTGGAAAACTGTTCAAGAAGCGGTTTGTGCAGAAACGGAATCTTGGTGTGCAGGGCGGAGGGGAATAAAAGGGGGGAAATGGGACAACTGTAATGGCATAATCAGTAAAATATATTTTTTTTAAAAAGAAACTGAATCTCCTTTGTCACCTAAGAGACATGTGACTCATCATACATGAAAGGGTTGTCGGGTCAAGACCCGAGACCCGAAGTTGTGTTAGACAACCGAGACGATTTTTCCATGAACAACCTGGTCGAGAACTAATTGTGCGAGAACTGAGGTTTGACTGTACTACAGTCCTCTCCTTTTTTTCTCGTACAGCCCATTAATGGCCTCTCTTGTTGGTTTTCTGAGTTTCCTGGGTCTGGTTCACTATTAATTCCTGAACTACAACCACAATTTCTAAATGCCCGGATACCCTTTTCCACCTCCCAGGTGGACACATGAGTTGATCTTGCCAGCTGCACTTTCTCCCGCAGACCCATCCCCGCCTTCGCCAGCGGTGGGCAGTCACTTATTCCGTTCTCGAGGCCTGCTGGGGGGCGAGCTCCCTGTGCCTGTTTTGCCCTGTTTCCTGGATGCCCGTCTTCCTCTTTCTTGGTTCGTTCATTTATTTGATAGAGTATATATCTACCAGGTGCTTCCTGATAAAAAGGGTGTGTGGGAGTTAAATTTGAGATCCTACATGTCTAAAAATAACTTTATTCTCCCTTCACACTCTACTGATAATTTGTCTTCTAGACTGGAAACTATGACACCTCAGAATTTTGAAAGATTGCTCCCTTGTCTGTGGCTTCCAGAGACGCCATTGAAAATTGTGGTGCCTCTCAGTCCTGGGTGTGTGAACCGTTGTTTCTCTCTGGAAGCTGTGTTCTCTGTCTCCTGTGTTCTGAGATGTATTCTGAAATGTCACCATGTGCCTTGGGGTGGCCTCTTAAAAAAATTGTACTGAGCATAGGGTGGACTCTCTCAACTGGAAGTTTGTGTCCCTCAGTTCTAGAAAAATTTCTGAAGTTATTTCTTTGATAATTTCCTCCTCTCTTTTTCTGGGACTCTTGGTCCTCCAATTTTTAAAATCTTTTCTCTTGTATTTCCCATCTCTGCTTTTACTTTCTGAGAGATTTACTCAACTTTATCTTGTAGCTCTTTATTTATATATATTTTTTCTACTATCATTTTTTTTTTTAATTTTCAGGAACTTTGCACTGATCCAGTTTTTTCTAATCTGGTTCTTGTGTGATAATAGAATTTTATTGTTGAGGTTTTATTTGGCTCCTTATTTCTGATTTTTTTAGTCCTTTTATTCTGTTTGTTTTGTGCTCTTTTTATACTGAACGGCAGTCCTTGGTTATCATTTTCATTTATGAGTGAGACACTAAAAAGCCAATTAGACGGTGTCTGCAGAGGTGGGAGGAACTTGCCCTGGATGGGTTTTGTATACTATAAGGTAGTACACAGCAGGAACCCACCTGCTTTGTTAGGGAATCCCCAGAAGTCAGCATCTATTGAACTTTTCTGTGGTGGCGTTTGGTTTTTCCAGGAAGGAATCTTCCAGCTTTCTGTTTGGGGTGGAGGAGGGGGTGCTGGCATTCGGGGAACCAAGTAGAGAAGCAGGGCTGGGATCTTGTCCTTCTGGGTGTTGACTTCCTTTTAGGGGCCTTGTTTTTAGTGCAGTGGCACCCCCAGCATTCTGCTGTTCCCAATGTCCCCTGGTCTGGTTCAATTTCTTCACAGAATAATCCACCTCCAACCTGGGCACAGGAGTAATAGCCTACCGGCCTCAATAGATGTGATTGGAGACCTGGAGTCTGACACCTTATACAGAATTTGTATCAAGTCCCCGTTTTCAGCCCCTCCGCCTCCCTAGTATCCTCCGTCACCTGGTGCCTCTAATTCCAGAGCCTTCCCAGGTACATGTGGGTGGGCATCCCATCCTCTGGCTACAGGGTCATGCTCTCATCTCTGCTAACTTAACTATTCTTCATCTTCCAAAAAGTGTTGACGTTTTATGTTCACTGTTTTCTTTCTCCTGTTCCTTTTTTGTTTGCTTCTGCTCCTGTTTTAATGAGATTTAGGAGCAGGCAGAAATAAAAATACGTGTTTAAGTTTTGCCAGTTAGCTAGATAGAATTCCTTTGGGGGTTCATGGTGATTGTTTTGTGTGTGTGAGCTTTGTCTTTCTCTGTGGATCACAAGTCTCTCTAACAGCGGCTGTGGCTTCATAGGCTCCTTCTTCCCTCCCTTTACCCTCAGCAGTTGAGTGTGTAGAAAGCTTTTTCGTAAGGGGGGGTCAAATTCATTTCGGTGAGATGAACTCTTTTGAAAATTGGACTAACTGTGGACAATGTTTCATTGTGTTAGAGCACTGTCAGCCCTTCCTGAGGTTCAGAGATAAACCTGCCTTTGCAAGGACAGCCAAAAGAGAGAAACAGTGAAGGCCTTGGGCAGAAAAAGGCTAAGGAGACAAACTCCTGTTTGGACCTTCCGTAATGAAGTAATCGGGAATTGGTGGAGAGCTGCCCAGAGCCTCTCGTCCCCCGCAAGTTCATTGCCATCGCTCCATTTTCAGAGTCTGAAATGGACAAGGCCCTTTCCCGACTTGATGCCCTGAGAGCCTTGACCTCCTGAGAACTAATTCAGGAGGAGACTCAGCGCTCCAAGTTTTCTTTCAACGGTCAAGGTCAAGAGCCTGGAGAAACTGGAAGGAACATGCACTAGAAGTGAAATGTGGGATTTTGTTTCAGTTCCGCATTAATTAGCTGCATGATAATCAGCAAATCATTTGATCTTTAGTTTTCTTACCTGTAAGATGGAAATAACAATACGTCTTTCCTTCTCCATAATGTGGCTGTAAGGGTCAAACACAGGTGTACGAATGCGTGCAAACATTCGGACATTGTTATTTTGCACTACCAAACACCTGCACCCACCTACCAACTGGACATCTATGCTCAGGGGTCCCGTTCATTTTAGCCTCAACTAGTGCAAAACACCTCCCTCTGCCTCCTCCCTCCCCTCCCCTCCCTCACTCTGCCACAACCACAGCAAAGCGACCCTCCCTGGTTTTCTTCCTGAATTTGCTCTCATTATCCACTGAATTTCTGGCTCACACCCTAGATCCTGTCTTTTCTCTTGAATCTGTACTTCTCTTGCCTCTGTCTTCATTGAGGTCCTCACTTCTTGCCTGAACTGCTAATTTCTAACGGGGCTCCCTGGGTCCAGTCACATGCTTCCTCCAGCCTGTCATCTGTACAACCATTTAGCCTAATGATTTTTTCTCAAATTCCGAAATATGTCAGTCCGTCACACCAGTATGGTGAATGACAAATGGACCATCGAGGTTCCCACAAAAGAAGGGCTTTTCTAAAACATACACCTGGTCGGTCCCTGCTGAAAACCTCGCGTTAGCCTGCAGGACCTTCCTGACCTGGCGCTGCCTGCCCCTGGATCCTTGCATTCACTCGTCTTCCACTTGGTCTTCCAGCCGCCCACAGTTACTTGCGGTTGCCTCTGTTTGCTGGGACTACTTAGGGGACTTTGAATTTGGGTGTTTCCTCTTTGTTTCTCCCGGCTGGCTAATTCCTTCTAAGGCTTAAGGCTCAGCTCAAGTATCTCTTCTGCAAAGTTCCCCTTATTCCCATTTCCCCAAGAACTAACCCTTGTATACTTCTTTCACAAGGTGTCACGCAATGTATAGTATTGTCATATGTCCACTTGTCTCTCTGCCCCACTTTACTCCAGGGTGGAGACTCTGTGGCGACCTGGAAGGCAATGGGTAACATTTATTGAATTGAACTGGACTGGATGCTCTGCCCGTGCATTGAGATGTCATTCCTTATCTGTGTAAAGGAAGCAGTCAGGTAGCTGGGCCACCACGAGGAGCCAGCTCACTGCCAGCTAGGAGCTGACCCCCGAAGTCTGGTGGCACAGTGGTCATGATGAAAGTGGGCCGGGCACTTTGGTTCCAACTTATGACCCTTCTGTCTGTGTTTTATGTACAAATGCAGTGTTCTTGTGAATCACATAAAGAGTTTGTTGCCATTTTTAGTGGATACAGTGTAGCAGGCCAGTTACACTGCATAGGCGGTGTCACTGGGGCTGCAGCTTGGTGAGAATGGAATGTTAGAAGTAGCAAACTGGTGCCCCATGCCACTTCCTTGCATGGTGTGGTGCTCTTGGAAACATGAGGGATTCCCTTAACGGGTTTCAGTTATGTAGTACAGATGAGCAGTGTGGTTCAAGGTCACATATGATCAGTGCTATGGTGAAGGTGCAGTGGATGATCTGGAAGATCTGAGGAGGGTGAAATTAGTGTCCGCCAGTGCTCTCAGGGAAGGTGTGCCTCAGGGCTCACCTGAGCCGAGCCAGTTTCTGTGCTGGGTGGAGTAAGTGTCTCAGTGTGTTTTATGCTGTTCTTATTTGACTTCACAGAGACTTTAAGCAATTTTACCCCAAGTTTTTGCCTGAATTTTGCTAGGTCTGAAGAGTGGTATGTAAATTTAAACATGAGTGTTGATGGCCCTTTTAAATCAAGTCGAAGGAACCCTGATTCCCTTTTAGAGATCTAATGCCTGTCTGATCATCGTGGTTCGGACGTCAGAATCATGCCTCTTCCTTTTGTTTTGAAAGTGCTCCCCTTTCCTTCAGCATGGATTTTCTATCTCCCCTTTCCCACCCTGAGCCTGGCACAGAGTAGATGCCCAGTGGATGCTTACTGACCTGAACTCGCCTGGGTGTCCTGTGCGGGCCTGGTCTGTGCGGGCGGAGCTCCCTGCTCCTCCTCGCTCTCCAGCCTGTGTCAGGCACGTTCATTCTCTGGGCTTTTGCGTTTGATGCTGTCTCTGCCTGTCTCCTTCAGACAACTCTACTCTACTTGGCTCTCTTCTGAGAGGTCACCTTCTTAAAGAGGTACCTTGTTTAAAATGTCACCCCTTACTTTGCTTTACTGCTTCTTTTGTTTCTTTATGGCACTTACCATTACTTGACTTCATCTTATGTATTTATTTGTTTATTTAGTCACTCTCCCTCCCCTCTAGAATCCAAGCTCCATGAGGGCAGGCTGTGTTTTCCCACCTGCTCTCCAGCCCCTAGGACAGTGCCTGACACACACAGAGGGCGCCCTTCACATATCCGATGAGTACATGCCCATGCAGTGCGCACCAGGGCCTCATTCGGCCTGTGTCACCATGTTGAGTGGACTGTGTCTCTGTGGCCTGTTCTTGTTCGTCAGCACCTCCAGATCCAGCATGCTGCCTGCTGACAACTGACTGTCAGTGTATAGTCAGTTTTTAAATGAATGGAGAGAGATGTTTGAGAGGTGGATTCAAAAGATGCAGCTTCTCACCAGTCATAGTCTCCCGTGCCCTTCCTGTGTCTTTAGATGCTATCTCAAAACATAGGTGCTTCCACCCTCACCCGTGTGGCTCACCTGGTTGGGGGTCATCCTGCAAAGCGAAATATCACTGGTTTGATTCCTGGCCAGGGCACTTGCCTGGGTTGTGGATTCAGTCCCCAGTTGGGGCGTGTATAAGAGGCGTGTATAAGATCCATGTTTCTCTCTCACATCAATGTTTCTTTCTTTCTCCTTCCCTTCCCATCTCTCTAAAAATAGATAAATAAAGTTTTTACAAAAATGTAGCACTATTAAAGTATAGTTTTAAAAAAACTAGGTGCTTCCAAGGCACAGAAGGCGAGGCTTGCTGTGCCTCCACGTCATATCCCTGAGCTTGGGGCACAGCGACACATCTTCGGTCTCTCAACTCTCATGCTGTCACACTGGTTCAAGCCAGTTATGTCCTGGGGAGCCGATCACAGTAGAATTTACAGAAGCAGGGACAGTGTTTGAAGGATTCGTAACTTGTCCAAAGTCACAAAACTGACAAGTGGCGGGGCAAGCTTTGAAGTTAGGTCAGCTAATTGCAGGGCCTCAGCTCTTCACCTGGGTCCCAAGGGTCCTTCGTGCCAGACTGCTGGGGCTGACCGCTCTAAGTCAGGGTCAGTCTGAGGGTTTCTTCTGCACGTCACGGGCAGCCCATGACATTTCTGCACAATCCATATAGGTCAGACCTTGTTTAGGAATGTCCTGGACCATTTGTTTTCTGGTTCTCTTGGCACATTGTATTCGCTTTTTGTTTGTAGGTGAGTGGCCCTTTGCTATGTACTGTAGAAACACCCAACATGATAGCTGTGGTCAGGAGGGAGACCTAGACTGTAAAGAGCCCTCGTCTTGGGCTGCCAAAAAGGAAGAAACTTGGGTGGAGGGGATGTTACTACCATCCTGTCTGAAGCTAACAATCCAAGCAGAGAGACTACAGTTCTCCACTTTCATTTAGGTTTTATTTAATAATTCCCCCAAATTTCTAGGTGGATATTTAGAGGAAATGCTAGTTAGAGAAAAAGTAGGTGTGGGGGGAGTCCGTACTATTTGGAAATGTTGCAGCTTTTTGCAGGAAAGTTCTTATCTTCTTTGTCTTTTCTAATTGTTTTGAGGTAGTTTTACTGTGGGTTTAGGATGTCCAGACCTAACCACCTCTAAACCAGAGATATGGAGGCAGAAGTCAGAAAGTGACAGAGGGCTTGCTCAGTCCTGCCTGTTTGTTAAAAGCAAAGGCAGCCTAATCTTGGTTTTACTTTGGGACCTGAGCTGGGATGGTGGAAGATCACACAGTCCTGATGGGGTGCAAGTTGCAGAAATACCTGTGCTCCCCACTGTGCTAGTTCACACTGGTATTTCCCTTTCTCCAGTTCCGTTGGCTGGTCCCAGCCATCTTGCTGTCCGGTTGCAGCCTACGATCACTGCACATTCACCTCCTCCCGTCACAGTAGATCCTGAAGTCCTTGTCTGGCCAAACACCAGGAGCTCCATAAATGAGAGGTTTGGGTCTGCGGCTGATTTCGCTTGTGACTTGGGGCAAATAACTTGGTTTTGAATTTTAGTGTTAACCTATTTTACACCAGAATGATGATCTTTTGTCTTGTGGGGCAACTTGAAAGTAAGTCTGGAAACTGTCCCTCCGTTCCACTTTGCATCGTTTACCCATTGTCAGGCACGCACATGTAATTTTGGGTTAGAACATGAGATTATCACACAAGTGTGAAAAAGTGTATTTTTTAGCTCTTTGGAAGGCGTTGTAGGAATCAAAGTTAATGGAGGGTGGGGATACCAGGATGCACCCCATGCCCCTGATGTTGTCGCCAGCACCCTTGACAGTGAACAAGGACCGTGCGTATCAAAGTGCACGTATCCTCTCTTTTCACTGAAAATTTATGTTAAGCTTTTAGGGCTGATGCCTACAAGCTTATTAAAGTGGCCCTTGTCTCACATGTATAGGCATTTATTACTAGCATTTCTATTTTTTTGTCTTCTTTTCCCTCTATGGGTTCTTCCCCCTTTTAAAAAATTGTTATTATGAAAATACTACATGATTGCATTTTTATCATAAATATTTTGAACTGTGGTAGAGCACAGAGCAGAACGTGAGTGAATGTTACTCTTCCCATCGCCTCACAGGAGTGTGTGAGCACGTCCACACTCACACAGCAGCCTCTTGTTCGCACTTACGCCCTTAGCGAAGTGTGTCTTGGGAAATCCGTGCGAGGACGTACGGGTCCCATTCATTTCCTTTCCTTTGTCATCACTGGTCATGTAATAATTCCCTTACGCATATCCCTGATATTTAACTGCTCGCCTGTTGTTGGGCATGAAGGTTTGGGGTTTCATTCTCACACTGGAGCAACCCTGCGCGAGCGTGGTACTCAGCACATGTGCAGGCACTTCCGCTGGACAGCTGCCTGGGAGTGGAAACGCTGGCTCACAGTGCGTGCCTGTTTTTGTCGTAGTGGATGCTGCCAATTGTCTTCCCACAGGAATTCACCAGTTTAGACGCTGCTGCTGATATTTAAGAGTGCTTGTTTCCCTGATCTTTATAAACACTTTACAGTGTCATTATTTTAATTTTTACCAGTTTGAGACAGTGAAAATGGTATGTAATTATCTCAGTTTGCATTCTTCTGGGTTGTGTCTCCGTAGATCCACCCTTGTCTGATGTCTGCCTTTTAGGAATTCCTCAGTATTGTCAGTTAATGTGATGACAACTATTCTTATCTTCTTGGGCTGAATCTGTCTGTCTATCTGTCTGTCTGTGGTGTAGGGTGGGAATTACTTCTGTCACTTCGTAGAACTTTAGAGAGGAGGTTGTGTATTCTTGTGCACTCAGTCCACTACCCTGATAAATTTCCCTCATGTATTTTTTCTCTACAGCATTTACAGTTTTTTCTCCTTAGCATTATATTGTAATCTCTATTCTGTCTTATTACATAGCACTATAACTGATGTATGAAATGTACTATGTGTTTATACCTTAGTTATCGAATCATTTCTCTACTGATAGACTTTTGGGCTATTTCTAAAATTTTATTGTTATAAATAGTGCTGCTTCTGAGCATAAACGCTCTGGGCCCAGATGGTTTACTGGTGATTGTTTACAAGTTAGTGCTCTGTGTCACTGATTCCTGGATATAGGAACGGGCAGGTGCCTACCCAGCTGATTGTGACTAAAACCTAACACTAATAGTGTCCGGTAGCAGTAGACCAGGCTCACTTGTGAGTGCAGGTGTGCAAGTTGTAAACACAGTGCTCTCGAGTAGAACTCACTGCCAGGGCCACAGTGGAGAATGGCCAAATGAGGTTTTGTTCTATTCCAGGGATGAAAGAGTCGCTCAATATTAAGAAACCTATTGATAACATGATTCGTTGGTTAAATGTGAAAAACTGATTATCTCCATAGATATAGAAAAATTAAACATTTAAATTAAACAACTATTTTTATTAACACTTTAAATAGGAGAAAAATATGATACTTCTTTTACTTGTCACAGAGTGCCTATCTCACACCCACCGCCAGCAGCATTAGAGGCATCTCCCTATGGGCAAGGCCAAAACAAGGCTGGCCTCTACTACTTACACTGTTTTAGAAGCTCCGGCCAGGGCAGTAAGGTGTGAAGAGAAATCAGAATTGAGGCTCTGAGGATTAAATAAGATGACATTTCAGCCTTCCTGGTGTAGTATTTTGTATTCAGATAAGGCACTGAAATTGTAGATCCTGTTGTTTTTGTCACTACCAACAAGACGTGTTCACAAAGAAAAGACAGCACCGCCTCTTGCGTCCTGGCACCTGTCCCCTCACGCTTTATGAATGTGGGTTCCTCGATCGGGGTCCTTGTGGTGGTGTTGTCCTGATTATCTCTGGTTTGTGGAGGTCCCTCTCCAGCCTTCTCACCGGCGGGAGGTGAGTGTTCCACACTGGGACCGGCCAAGTGGCCCGGTTCGGCGGCGTTTCTGATGACCTTTCGGTGAGTGAGCTGTTCTTGCCGCCCTGGGAGCCCTCAGCGGCACCAGTCCCGGACTGAGCCGTCTGTGGAACGACAGGCGAGAAGGGCGCCGAACACACCCTTAGGTGATGGCTGGTGTTTTGACACTTGGCTCCTTGCTCAGCAAGCCGTTGTGCTCTCTTGGTGCTGTGCGTTTCTGTGGTAACCTGATGCTGTCCTTTATCAGAAGTTATGTGGAGTGACTGGTTTAGTTAAACACCACACAGGACTCTTTCCCAAGCAGCTAGGGGTCTCTAAATTCGTTTTGTGACTTTGGCCTTTTCCTTTCTCTGCAGCATCTGGAGAGGGCCAAATGTGAACTGTGTTGACAGCACCGGCTACACCCCTCTGCACCACGCCGCTCTGAACGGCCATAAGTGAGTACTGGTGTCCCTGCCCCACCTTCAGAGCTGAGGTCTTCCGGTGGTGGTCTTTTCGGTTCCTGGAAAGGACTGCTAAGCAGTCATGCTGAGAAAAACAAACTAAATTTAGCCCATCCAGAATTCCCGAATCTCTCTTTAGTGTGTAACAGCTTCAACACCCTTCCCTACTTCACCCCTCAGAGACTTAACCACAGGCTAAGTTCGACCTTTTCTTCTGTGTGTCCTGTCCCCCCGAAACGGTGCAGTGCTGCACAACCATCCGAATATGAAGACCATGTCTGGGACGGCTAGGCCGTAAGGGGCTGGATAATCTGTCGGGTAACCAGCCCCTTTATAAACTGAAAATAGATTGACTGGTCCTGGGAAAGTTTCTTCCTGTTAAAGTAGTTAATGATTTACTGTCTTTTGTTCCTTATAAAATTAGCCTAATGGACAAGAACCATATTTAAGGAAAGAAATACATGAATAATAAGGCCTATTTAATTCTCTTAAGTATAGAGAGGTTATTGGGGTTTGTGTGGGAGTTCTCTGGAGGTGTGCTTTGGGGGCTTAGGAGGAGAAGGCATAGGTTTAAATGATTGGCAGCTGAATGAGGGCCCTGCCAATCAGGTAAGGGGGAGTGGGAGGGCTCCGCCAGCGGGCAGGCATGGTTGTGGGTACGGTGAGTAATGTGCCAGGATGTGGGAGAATGGAGACCAGAATGTAACAGAGTAGAGAGAGGTTGAGGCACGATACCATAGAAGGTCAGCAGCAGAAATTTAGTTGACGGAGGAGGGATCATTGAAACCATTCTAGACTTTTCTGAGCCAGGAGCAGGGCCCTCGCCGCCTTGTGGTGCTTTGTGTCACTCGTGCAGTATTTGGCCCAGCCCAGTATGCCAAAAAGAGAAAATGATCGTTACCTTCTATGTTAAACTTTTCTAAAATATATTGAACGTGGTCATCGTGTCCTTTCCGTAGCCATTTTAGACAAAGATAACAAGAAATGCATGTATGTAGATATCCCTGCCCCCCCTTAAACAGTGGGGTAACCTGAATTAAAGTGACTCTTGAACTTGCAAGACCAGCTTATTTGCCAAGTTGATCTCCAGATGCTGTTGTTATTTACAGTGGGGATTTTCTTTGACCTCCTATGCATGGGGATAATTATACATTTGTATCTGCTTAATTAGTGGTGTTACCAGGAAGAAAGCCCAGTCCTTCTTCCCGGATGTATCAAGTGACACCATATGTGTCTGGCTTATGTTTGCAACAGCTTTAGTTCTGCTCTGCCTGCCCACTTCCATCCCCCACATCACTAAGTTCCCTGAGAAATGTGGTGAATAGTGATGTTTGTCTTGCATGACTTTTTATGCAAATTCCATCCCTGAATGCTGCTTAAACATCACAAACAAGGAAACACTGCAAGGCTTGGACAAGAGGACCAGACTTTTTTTCCAAAATGACAGGAAGTGGATGGACTGTCCAGAAAGACTAGATAAACAGGGAGGCGAAGAGTCAGTGAGTGTGACACAAGATGACTCAGCCTTACGTCGGCGGCTGCACAAGTTGCTTGTGGAATAAAAGGAAGAGGCTGGGCGACGAGCTCAGGTAGACATAGGGGAGCCGTGCGAGGTGTGAATGTGCTTTGTGCTATACACATGCATAAAGAGCTGTTAGTAGGAAAGCCTCCTGAGTTCTGCAAACTCATACTTGATTTTTGCTTTCTAGGGATGTGGTCGAGGTTCTTCTGAGGAACGACGCGCTGACCAATGTGGCTGATTCTAAAGGCTGTTACCCTCTGCACTTGGCAGCCTGGAAAGGAGATGCCCAAATAGTGCGGCTGCTCATCCATCAAGGGCCCTCACACACCAGAGTCAATGAACAGGTTGGGAGGAAAGGAGGCTTTCTTCCATTCAGCTACAGCCGAGGCCTCAGCAACCTCATCACTGCCTCCGTCCCATAGCTCAGATCTCAGGGAACCAGCTCTCCCATGCCTAAGAGTGGTTCCCCTCCTCCCAGCACCACTCCTCTTGGTGCATCAGGGAGATCTTATTCCGTGAGGATGCATTTTATATGCATTTGAATCACACAGACGTGGAATAATACTATAATAAAAATGTAATACTAACCTCATGCAAAATTTGAAATAATGCAAATTCTGCAAAATTTCACACTGGTGGGCTTAATTAATTGCAAATTGTGCTTATGCCAGCGACACAGCATTACAGCTTCAGCTGGTAAACAGAAACGCTCCCGTGCATGTCTGTACCATGTGAATGATGCTGTTGCTTTCCACGCATCGCCCCTCGCAGCCAGTGCTGGGAGTGAGCTCCCCAAAACGGGAGCAGAAGTCGGAGTAAAGATCATTTCCATGCTGCCTTTGAAGCTAACTTAAAAGTGGCCATGTTTGGACAAAGCAGAGATAATTCTTAGGAAATAAGGCAGCATTTGAGTAAAATCATCTCACAGGAGCCAAAGGCTTAGGTGGTGCTCTTCTTTACATTTATTACTTTGGAAAAGTTATGCTTGAATTGTGCGTGTTCTGGACAAGCCTCTCATAAAATACCCCTGTAGTTTGGATCTGAGGAGATGGGTTTTCTCTTATATGACAAGCCATTCTCCTGCCTTTTTCACCAAGTGTAGGATTATTTTCCTAGTGACTTTGCTGAGAGGAGATTGTTAAATTACCTGTATAATTAGAAATTAAATCAGGGTTATTCCTCAAAAAATAGATCTCTCTGGCAGAGTCCATCTGTCAGCAAGACCACGCATCTTCTTGGTGAGCTGTTTAATAAGAGTGTGTGGCACCGATTCCGAGGAAGGCAGCTTCACTCTGAGGTTTGAGAAAATGCGAGCAGTTCTCTCAAGCATCCCAGTTTGGAGATTGTGTGTGCATAGCTGTGGATCAGCTTCCCCTCCCCCTGTTGGGTGATATTTTTTGGATAGGTGAGCAACAGACATTTAAGATCATCAATGAGGATGTTCGTTAGGAAACATTAGGAATGAAAATGGTCTCTTTAGAATCTAAATGCAATTTAGATTCTAAAGAGACCATTTTCATTCCTAATGGCTAAAGAGACCATTTTCATTCCTCCTGGCTAAAGTGATTGTAATTTCTCTTATCTGGAAGAAATTTATAAGGAAGTTTGCTTTTAAATAATATTCCTCAATGTTGAAATAAAACTAATCACCCATTACAGTTCTTCTCATTCAGGAAATTTTCAGTAACCACTCCTAATCCCCTCGCTCACTTTTGCCTTGGCACACAGCTGCTTGGACTTTTGAGCCACTTGAGTGTGCTACCTTGTCCTGCTCACACCGCCTCCCGCCCGGAGTAGCCGTGGTCTGTCAGGGTGATAGGTGGGACCCCAGCCCAGTGCTTTGAGTACCTGGCAGGCAGGCTGGTGGGGCCAGGGGCTGGGGCAAGACGGCTGCAATAGCTTGAAGAACCTAATGGATCTAGGTAGTAGTTCCAAGTACTACTGACTGACTTATTTAACGATCATTACTGTGGTTTCAGTTGGGTGCTTGATTAAGAGGGGGCGATGAGTGCTGATCCCTGGAGGCCGTCTTCCCCAGTAACTTCCTTTTGAGCCGCCCAGGGGGCAGGTCTGAGTTGGTCCAGTGTTGGGTCTCCGTGGGGCTGTTCGATTGCTTTGATGTGTTTCATCCATTCTGTCATCACATTTTCTTTTCCTCTCCTTTTTGTAGAATGCTCTTGAGATCAAAGAACTCAAAAAGTACGGCCCCTTTGATCCTTATATCAATGCCAAGGTGTGTACTTTGTCGTCAGGGTTTCTCTGCATCATTTCTTCAAGCCGCACATTCTCTTGGGTCCTCTCTGGCTTCCACTCTCGCCTCTTGGGCTCCCCTCATCACCCTGACTGTTGTCTGCTTCAGCCCCTCTGTCTGTGGCTTGTCCAGGAATGGGAAAATGCAGCTGCCCTGGGTGTGGGTTTGGTTTTAAAATCCTTACTAATTCTGGGGAGGTTGGGTGCTTTTCCTGGAATGTATGAAAAGCTTAGAAGTGGCAGAAATGGGGGAAAAAATATGGGACCACATTATGTGCATAACTTGCTATTGTGATTTCTAAAATCATTTAAATTCAGAAAAGGAAAATGCAATTAAAAGATGTCAAACAAATTAGCTTACTTTTTAAGCACAGAAAAAAAATGATTAAGTTTCAATTCCTGGATTAAAAAAAATTAATTTGCTTTATTTCTATTGAAATGGAATCTGGTTTTCAGGAGCTTGTGGTAGATGGAGGTGCAGGGAAAGGGGGGGCATGGCGACCTCAAAGCCATTACTTGTGCCCCTCCCCCTCATTTCCCCAAGTTTGTGCATTTCTGCCTGGGACTGGAACGCCTCACTCCCTTCTCCCCAGCCGGGAGCTGCTCTCTCTGCCTGGTCGCTCTTGGCCATCAGAAGGGCCCTGTAACGGGCCGTGAAGTTGCAGGGCCAACAAGCAGGGCACTTGCGTTGGCTCCTTCCCTGGGACCGGTTCTGGTGAACAGCTGTGATGACCAGCCCAGCCGGCCTCACTGCCCCGCGGCCTTGGCCTTCGCCCCACTGGTGGGCAGTTTGTGGGTTAGGTGCGGTGTTAGCCTCTTCCTCAGCACTCTCACCTGCTGGTTTTGACCCGAGTTTCGTTCACACAGGTTTGCTTTTTGGCAACAATTATGATGGTGTTAGGTTGAGTCATTGCATTGCTCACATCAGCTGCCTTTTCCTTGCTCTCAGTTTTCTTCTTCTTCTTCGTTTCTGTTTTTTTGAAGTGGTGTGGTAGAGTGGAGAACTCCTGAGTTTGACTTCTGGGCTACCGCTGACTTGGTTTTGTGGCTTTGAGCAAGTTACTTTCTTTCTCTGAGCCTCAGTTTCCTCTTCTGTAACATGGGGCGTGCCATGTACTTGGCTGGGTTGTTTTGGAGTTTAAGGACGATAGTGTATGTAAAGTAAAAATATCTGGTAGCCAGTAATATTTTAGATCCTAATTTAATTTTAATTAATTTTTATGGTATTTTTTTTCATTACCGTTTGTCCCCTTTCTACCCTCTCCCCAAACCCTCCTAATTTTAAAAGAAAAGGGCATTTTGGAATTTGTTCTTTGTTCCTAGCAGGTGAAGCCTAATGAGACATTTCTCAGTCTCTTAGAGGTTTTGTTTGGGGGAGGCACCTTGAAGTGATTGTTTTCCCATTCGGTGGTCAGTTTAGTTAGCTTATAAAGCTCTGATGAAAGAACAAGACTTTGTTTCTTGAAAGCATAGTTCCTGTCCCTCGAGTTTGCACACGTAAAAGGAAGTGGTCTAAGTGGAATAAAAGTACACTTCTCTATTGAGAAATGCTGTCCTCTGCCTCCCCTTTCTTCACCCCCAGAGCAACTGATGCGAAGGCATCAAGGGACACCAACTCTTCTTGGGCCGATTTGACGCTGACCCCCCTGAGTTTTACCTGACACCGTGGGTTTTAGGGGACCTAGCTTGTGTCTAGGAATTGTTTTGCTAAAGGACTTTGCTGCTAAGTCATATCCAGCTCCCAGGGAGATGCGGTCTCGGGTGCCTTTCCGGATAGCCCGGGCTGTTCCATGAGCTTTCCGTTTCCCCCTCGACACACGGAGTCTTTCCTGTGTCACGGGCAGCTTAACGCGTCCAAGTGTAAGTCATCCTTAGCTAAGATGGAGCCACCAAAACTGTTTTCCCTTCTACACTAAGTTCAACTTAGTCTGAATGTCATAAAATGAACAACAGGCAAATTAGTTTTTAGGGTAGGTCTGTTTTTCTGTACACTTAAAAATAACTAACTTTTGGAGCTTGAAGAGCGAGCATAGACCTGTTTTGTTGGCTGTCCATCAGTTTGAGTTTGTTGGTATTTCCTCGATGCAGGTTGTGCACTTGGGGCAGAGAGGCCCCAGGAGGCCTGCTGTGTCCTTCCTTTCTCATGCATCACATTACAAGGCGTGTGAGGTCGGTTTGTGTCACTTTTGATGAGGATGGGTGATTGCTTGGTTGAGTTGGTGCCTGCTAGGTTGGCAAGCTTTTTATTTTTTAATTTATCTTCCTATTTTTTTTATTATAGCCACCCATGATCTCCTTGAGGATGCTCTTTCTTCCTTCCCTCCCCCCTCCCCTCCCCCTCTTAATTGTAACCTTTATCATAATAGTTTTCCTGAGCTTTACCCTCTGAGGTGCTACCTTACCAGGTCTGGGGTGGGACTTAGTATTAGTTACTTTTAGGTTCACGTGGATTTCCAGAGTGCAGCCAGTTTGAGAACTACTGATCCGAGCTAGCTTTCCACCCAGAGTAGGAATCTTTTTCTCTCACCAAAAAGGTGGGCCATCTACCTGTTATTATTTTATTTGTTTGTTTCTCCTAGTAACAAACAGAATTACTGCTTGGCAGCCTCTCTCAGGATTCCACTGAGTTTTGGTTTCTTACGCTTGCTTGACATCTGTCTTCCTAGACCTTCTACCTGTTAGTCAGAGTTCTGCCTTCCAGAGCACTGCCGAGTAAGTCTAGCTTTTCCCCCCTGGTGGGCGCTGTTGGCATGCCTCTTCCGTATCTTCTGCCTCTTAGCAGACCCGGTTTGTCCTTTTGTTCCAATTTCGGTATATTTTTGAGCCTGTACTCTTGTGGCTGCAGAGAGCTGTAGCCCAAGTCTAACTTCGGTATCTGTCAGCGGCGAACAAGAGTGCAGCTGGGCTGTCATCTCAGCCCTGGGAGCTGATGGTTTGGAATAGTTATAGTTTGCTGCTGCTTGTACTGGGGTGTGTGTGTGTGTGTGTGTGTGTGTGTGTGTGTGTGTGTGTAAAAGCATAAATATAATGGATTTACACACTGAATGAGGTCTCCTGAAAAAGCACCTGGAGTACTTTGTCTTCAAGGTACTGACCATAGCAAGGAAAAATGAAAGCGGTCTCAAGGTGGCCAGGAATGGAGAGTTCGTGCAGAGACTTTGGGGAAAGTGGAATATTTTGTTTCAGTCCCTTTCCTCAGTCCAGATTCATGGTAACACAATGCCGGGGACTCTTGAGGTGTCGTGAGCACCTGCACTGCCATTTGGAAGGTATGGAGGAGAAGGATTCCAGGTGGTTAGAAGTCTCTGTGCTCCTCGGGGTCTCTCCCTTTCTTGTGGGTCCGTGAATCAACGTTTGGTGACGGCCTGCCCTGCTAGTTGTCAGGCCCACAGGAGAAATAGTAAGAGCTCACGGTGATGGCCTGTGTTCCGTCGTCGAGAGACGTGGTCAGCACAGACGTAAACTCAGGGTGATCACGGTTAACAGACCATGTCTGGCAAGACTGAAACAGAAGGAAGATACTCCCAACACTGTGAAGATGAGCATAACATTCTGCAGAGATGAGGTTAATAAGCCTTTTTTTTTTTTTTTTTTTAAATTTTGAGAGTATGTTTGTTAAACTGGGGACCATGAAACAAGGAAAGGCTTAGGGTAGAAAGCAACAGGAGAGAGCCTCTTCTGTGCTCTGCTTTGGATCCTTAGAAACGTTACAGGAATGGAGGAGCCAAGGCAGGGCTGCCGTTGGCTCCCAGGGAAGTGAGGGTCACAAAGACAGAAGTGAGCCAAGGGGGTGCTGCTTTTAGCTCACTGAGCAGTCAGAGAAAACGGGTTCAGGGGCTCAGGGCCTGGGTTGAGCTGCCGCTGCCGCCTCCTTCCCCGTTGGAAGTCTCATGAGGACCCTTACTGGTTAGGACATGCAGGTCTGAGAGAGGAAAAAAGACGCAGACATAGCCCGCCTAATTAGGCCATTTTTAGCAGAGGTAGGAAGTTTGCCTGGCAGGCAACTCTGTGGCCGCTGTCTTAGTTCTGGCAAAAACAAACAAATAGGGAAGACTTTTTTTCTTCTGGACAGTTTAGTTTTACAGTTGTTCAGGCCCTCATGGCATACTTTTTACAAGGTCAAGGACAGATTATTCTGGTGGTTGGGAGACAACCTGGATCTGAAAGAAACAAGTGTCGGCTTCAGAGTAAACAAGGCCTTCTGGGGTGGAGTTTTAGTAAGAATAAGGTGACCTTGTGGGTCCTTCCCTGCTAATCTCGAAATGTAAAACCCTGCTAATCTTCTTAAACTTCTTTGGGCTGCCGGGGGCCCCAGGATCACCTACAGGGAGCTGCTGTGAGTTTTGCGGGTGTAGCTGTCTTGTCCTCCTGAGAAAGTACAGTGACAGCTCTGTCAGCTCAGGAACTCCTGTCACAGCTCTGTAGCATTTAGATGTTCCAAATGAGTGTCCTAAATGGTGGGTTTGGCTCAGGGAAACCCACGGATTTGCTTCCTGCCCAGCATTTCCCCTTCCCTCTAGATGTCTAGGTTGCCATGAAATTGCCCCCGGGGGAGGCCATCGCTAAGTGCTGTGTCTGTGGCCAGTGAAGGCTGTGTGCACCTCTCAGCTGCCGCTCTCCAGGGCCCTGTCTGAGCCCCGTGCTGTGTCCTCTGTGACTCTCTGTGCGTTTATCCTGCATGTGCTCCTACCACCACCCTTTTTGTCCTTACTTCATTTTTAAATTTTCTTTGCTGTCATTCGGGCCTTTAGGGGCCTTGCTCCCAGCAGCTCTGGACCTTTCTGGTACATTCAGTGTAGCTGGAAAAATGATGCAGTCAAACGCCAGCTCAAAGCAGATGGGGTCGCATGCATGTTCCTTCTGACATCATTAATTGAATTTTAAAGTAGTTGTGAAAACACCTAATTTTTACCTTTTGACCACTGAAAGGTGCATAATATTGACTCAGTGAACAACCTTCTTCATAAGCTTTGCTTCCCTGAAGAAGCCTCCTAGACGAATACACGAATGTCAAAATCTCGTGGGAAAATTATTTTCATTAGTGCTTCTGAAAAAGAAAGGGGCATGAAAATCACTGTACTCCTGCTATAATTGTAAATTGTCAGTAGCAGTAAAAGAAAGAGCATCATTGGAATAGTTTGCTTCTGATGGTTGAAAAAGCACAAATTTTGTCCCTTTTTCTACTTTAGTTTGAAGCAAAATTGGCAATCCAGAAGCACAGTTGTCAGTTTGAACTGATGGCAGTGTTACAATTTTGAATATTTTGCACCTTTCGCACAAAACTTTGCAGTGTCTGGCTAAATCTTTCTCACGTAAGAAACACCTCCCTATGCTGTAGATGGTGCATGCACTGACTGGTGCAGGCTCCTGGAGTGGGCGTCAGCCAGCCTCGGGGTCCCCTGTTCCTCTGACTGACCACGAGGGCCTCCCTCCCCTGGAAATGGCTGTTGGCTGATATCTTGAGAGTGATTTTTGGTGCTCTGCTTTGTTACTTTCCTTGTTGGCTGATTATTTTGCATGCAAGAAGCTAAGCAGATGACAAACTCTTCAAAAAAGCTTGTGTGTGAAGCAATGGATGGTCAACAAATCCAGAATCAGAACCACAGGGTTAATGAAATATCAATGGTAAAACCAGTTGAAGTTTAAAATGAATCAATGGCAGTGATATTATTGGCATTCGTCTGAGCCAGGGCTTCTACCCACGGCCTGCCACATTCCCTAGCTCGCTGTCTGGGCCACCTGGAGTCACCTCCTCACAGCAGAGGAGACGGCCAATGTTTGGTGGCTGCTGCTGCCTTGCAGTAACTGGAGCACGAGGCAGCTGGTGGGAGCAGTCAGACTTGTTCCTGCGGGGGAGCGTGTGGATTCTGACTGACTTCTCTTAGTCCCCGGGTATTGCTGCTATTTTTCTCATTTAAATTTCAGTGGTTTCATGTGTGGTTGTCCCAGCCATGTGCCCAGCTGCCAGTCACCTTTCTGATCGATCTGCTTGTTAACTCTTTAGAACAACGACAACGAGACGGCCCTGCATTGTGCAGCGCAGTATGGCCACACGGAGGTGGTGAAGGTCCTCTTAGAGGAGCTGACAGACCCCACGATGCGCAACAACAAATTCGAGACACCTCTGGACCTGGCTGCACTCTATGGGAGACTGGAGGTGGTGAAGATGCTCCTCAACGCACACCCCAACCTCTTGAGCTGCAACACTAAGAAGCACACCCCTCTGCACCTGGCAGCCAGGAACGGCCACAGAGCTGTGGTTCAAGTGCTCCTGGAGGCTGGCATGGACAGCAACCACCAGGTAGCGGGCCGGTAGACCTCCCAGGCCAAGGGACCTAGTTGTTTTGGACAAGGCGCAATACCATGCTCTCGGGCTGCCTTACTGAGCACGTTTCCATCACATGTCAGATGCTTCCATTTGTTGACTCATTTTACTGTGAACCTTTAGAGACAAATAAACTCCCCTAGTGAGTCTGTTAACTTTTGTTTCTTTTCGGGGGTAATATATAGTCATTACACCCTGAAAAGATGTGATTGTGGACAAGCTCTCAAAATTAGAAAAATTTCATTATCTTCCTATACTTGTGTTCTCACCGCCACCGTTAGCATCTCCAGCGTCCCATCAACTTGGTTTTGCCGACTGGAGACTTAGCGTTTCCTTTGGTCGTTCACGTTCTCTGTTCAGATGAATGATCGTTCCTTAGGGTTCACATCGACCAAACCATACTTGAAGTGGAGGTGTGTTTCCCCTTGTGCCTCTCTTCTCATTCTTCCCTCCACCAGGAAGGTAGAGTTTTGAGGAGGTTTACCCATAGGTGGCTGCGAGGGTAACTGTGCGGTTGGTTGTGTGTGGCCTGCTGGTGGCTCACCAGGCGCCCTGGATGCACAGTCCCTGGTTGTGGTTTTGGAATCCAGACAAGAAAAATGGGAAAGATAATGACAGAGGACTTGGTGTAGTGTATTTTATTTTCCTGTCCCTTCTGGTCTCTGTCCTGTTTGTCATGTGTGGCCACGCCAGACCTGGGTCACTGTTCTGATGACATCCTGCTCTGCGCTCTCGTTTGCTTTCCAGACGGAGAAGGGCAGTGCTTTGCATGAGGCTGCTTTGTTTGGCAAGACCGATGTGGTGCGAATCCTGCTGGCTGCAGGTGAGAGGCTGGCAGCGCTCTCGTCTGCACAGCGTGCAGGGTGGGGGCTGTTCCCCGGCCTCCCCGAGGGGGGTTTTTGCTGGCTGCCTTTGAACCCCACGTGTGTGTATCTCCACTGATTGACTGCAAGGGTGCAAGCTGTTCCTGAGTAGCCGGATTAAATGGCTTTGGATGAAAAATGTTGGGCCTGCTACTAGGAGCATTAGGTGTCCTGGTATTAGACCCTCTCTGAGGCTGACTTGAAAGTGTTCACTCCGTCGGTCCACCTGGTTACCTTTCTAGGAATCGACGTCAACATAAAAGATCACCGTGGACTGACTGCCCTAGACACTGTCCGGGAGCTGCCTTCTCAGAAGAGCCAGCAGATAGCAGCGCTAATTGAAGGTACAGTCACCTCCCTTTTGGGGAGAGCAGAGGGCACACCGGCCAGACCAAGGCATTTGTATTTGGTGCAACTTTTTTTTCCGGTCTTTCCATGTAGATCACATGACTGGAGAAAGAACCGCAAAAGAGCTGGATAACACTCTCACACCGCAGCCATCTGTCGTCCCCGCTGCGGACTCCATACCCCAGAAGTCTCAGGGTAAGGCGGCTCTTCTCTACAGGACTCTCAGTTTGAAGAGTTGAACATTCTTTGGCAGGATGGAAAATCTTAATTTAAATAATTTCAGGGAGTTAGGAGTACGTAAGCTCATGTTCAAGTTAATTTTTTCCAGTGACTGTACAAAGCTTTATTGGACGTAGCTTCGGCCGCTGACGGCAGGCCTCTACTTTTCTGCTTTATCTTCTCCTCTGTTTCCACAGTTGGCTGAATGGGGTCTGGGAGGTGTGGTGGGCAGGGTAACCTCAGAATGAATTCAGGTCCCAGTGAAACCTTCTTTTGCTAACACACTCTGGTGTCTTCAACTTAGTCCGCTCTTAAGCACAGTAAGTGTGTAATGAGTGTCGTGTGGCTGGTCGATGTGTCCATGCAGGTGTGGGTGCTGTTCACATCATTTGGCCAGTAGCTGTGGTCTGGGTGCTGGCCTGGGTACTGGTCTGGGTGCTGGCGTGGGCAGGGCAGCCTCCATTACTGCCGGGATCCAATTTTTCACAATTATTGTGCAGCCCTTTGGGTCCTAAGTGTGATGAATGAGAAAGAGAAATTACTGACTGACACCTTCCCCAGACACAAATTACAGGAAAGAAAGCTAGAGGCTCAGAACAAAGCCAGACACTATCCAGGGAAAGGGACTTTTCAGAGCCAAAGGGTGCTTTCACGCAGAGTCCTTGCCGTCCTCCCGGTCACACTTTCTGACCTCATAATCTCCTAGCAATGGGGTTAGTAGTTCCCTAAGCTCTCAGCGGTGCAGGGTTTTACAGTTACAGTTTTGACTCTTTGCAAGTGACCCAGAGATCCCTGGTCTGTAGCAGTTGGTCACAGGTGTGGATCCCAGGCCCTGTGAGGTTCAGTTACCTAGTGAGTGAGGCTGACGGGTGCACATGCCGCCGTCTCAGACAGGCTTGCCGTCCTCAAGCACATGCAGGTTCTTATTAAGAATTTAAAGGATTACTTAAGTTTTTTTCGTTATACTTTGGTGCATTTTATGGTTTAAGTGTATGTTATTATGGTATCGAGGTATTTGGGCATTTTGAAGGTCTTTGGAGCACCCCTCATAGATGTCAAGGGCTCTACATTCTGAGTTAGAGGAAAATCTGTCCACTTCTCAGGGTGTAAGCAGCTGAAACACTACTTACTCCTGTTTGGAGCAAAGCAGCCGTTCCTCCTTCTGCTCTGGCGCAGCGTCTGTCAGTTCGGGTTACTGAGCAGGCTTCGGGCTGTCGCAGAGGCTGGGAATCCGAGATTGTGCTCTTTCACGGACTGTCTTGCCCTCTAACCTCCTCTTCAGGTGACGTGGAGAAAGCGGTGACTGAGTTGATCATCGATTTTGATGCAAACACTGAAGAGGAGGGTCCCTACGAGGCGCTGTGCAGTGCTGTCTCCTGCCACTCGTTGGACAGCATGGCCAGTGGGCGGTCGTCAGACCGGGACTCCGTCAGCAAGGAGGCCGAGGCCGCAGCGGTGAAAGCTGCTGGAGTGAGGCCTGTACGTGGCCCGGGACCCTCAGCAACCTGGAGCTTCTGTTGTGCCCTGTGCATTTGGGGGTGCTGGGCGAAGGATGTGAGCCCTCGTGCCAGCTCACACGTCAGAGGCCTGGGCCCTACTTCCCCCCGTGCTGGGGCTCTGCCACGTTCCCATCTTCCTTAGCATGCCCTTACTCTGCACTGGTCATATTGAGGGAGAATTTTGGTTATTCCCATTTCAATATAATCCATTTGCATCTTTTTATTACTCCTTGGTCTTAGAGCAAATTAAGACATTTTATTTTTTTTAGCCTTAAGCTGCTTCTGTGTTTAGGGCCTTTGCTGTATAGCTTGTTTTCTTTCTGGAAAGCAGTTCTAATGGAGGAAGAGCTCACTGAAATAAGTTCTTGTCCACCCTCAAGTACATGCTCACCTTCCATTTGCCCTCACAGAATTATCCATTGGGATTTGGGCAGATTTCTGTATTCGGCAGCGTTGTGGCAAGGTTAATTAGACATCGCAGGTCTTAGTGTGGGGCATTTCTGTTTTTCCCAGTCACAGCCCCTCCAGCGTTGAAATAGGGTGAGGACAGCGCCGCACTTTTCCTTCTCAGGGCCACCTTCCTGTCTTACTGCCTCTTTGTCTGCTATTTGCTGCACTTCTGGCCTCGCGCATTGTTCTCCAGCCTCCTCACCCTGTGCTCTTCCTGGGGTTTTACTGTGAACCTAAGCCTGGCCCAGTGTTCCCGCGACCTTCCTTCCTGCGTTGCCAGGCACAGTAATTGAGGTTCTGAGCCCTGGACTTTTACTAAGCTAGTCATTCCTCAACAGGATCCCAGTGCTAATCCCACCTTGAGGCCTATGTTCATGTGTATATTATTTCTTCCTGTTGGAGAGGCCGGCTTTTCCCTTGTGGTCTGAATCTGGCTCATGACCATTTTGACCGTCCTTTGGCTGCTAGGCGATGCTTGGGCCTCTCAGGTGTGCCCTGGGAGTAGCCTGATGTTTCTTGGTCTTTTGTGTAAGGCTCCTCGCCCTGCCCTGGAACAGACTCGCGTTTCAGTATGGATTTTGGAAAGGCTGTCCAGTCTGTGGGAGGCCACCAAGAGGGTGTGATCGGAAACCAGTAGAACCTGTGTGGTGAAGGCCGGTGTCTGTGCCGAGCACCACCAGCACGGTAGCTCTGTAGACGGAGCTACAGGTGTTTGTTTGTTTTCACTTTTTCACCATTAAGAACAAATGAGTCAGCAAATCCACCTGTGGAGGAAGGCATTGCTTTAAATGGTACTTACAGGTGATGCCCATTAGAGGGAGCTGGAAGCTTTGCAAGAAGAGCACCGAGTTACTGAAGGAAGCCCTGAATAACCAAGTTCCTGTGGGACTTGGCCCCTGATTTACAATCTCTTTGTCCATCCTTCTCTTGAGATCCAGCTTCCTGTAGTCCTTCTGAGTAGAGACTAATGCATTCAGGGTGCATGCTTTGCCATTTTCACTTGAGTCTGTTACGGCGATGACACCTTCCTGGCCCTTGGTAATGAACTGTGGCTGTGGGACTGTTCTACATCTAATAAATAGAATGGCAGGTGTGTATAAATCAGCACCCCGGGCCAAAGCTTTGACATTACATGATCACACTTCTCTTTCCTGCCTGTGACTCTGGTGATTGCTTCCTCTGCAAGAGGCTTTCATATTGTTCTTTTAGGCTCCTTTAGGAGGTGAAGCCTCAGGTGGGTCCTCTGTTGTTGTTGTATTTTGTTTTACTTTACCTCAGCTATCTGTGTCCCAAGGTTGGGTAACTGATGTGGATTACGGGCCTGCTGCTTTTGTGTCCCTTCCTTACAAGGTGGCACCTCAGGAGCAAAGAAGGGTGAGGAAGTGGGACTTAGTGGGAATCTCATCTAAATTGCTTTGTTTCGCTTGAATGTATGAACCTGTGTTGAAGTTGTTACTGCTGGGCATCCATCTGGATCCAGGGACCGTGGGAATGACCAACTTACCAAGATATAATACCAAGCAGTGAAGCAGGGTTGTGTTTTTTTTTTTTAAGATTTCATTTATTTAATTTTAGAGAGGGAAGGGAGGGAGAGAAACATCAATCTGTGGTTGCCGCTCATGCGTCCCCTACTGGGGACCTGGCCCACAACCCAGGCATGTGCCCTGACTGGGAATCGGACCAGTGACCTTTTGGTTCGCAGGCCAGCACTCAATCCATGAAGCAGGTTTTGATAGAGATCACGGATGCTAAATGCTGTGTAACTCTGGCAGCTCTGGGTACATGAGAATCATCTTTTCCTGCAGATTTCCCTGAGGCTCTCACATAAGTTAGCATTCACCTCCACCCTGACTTAAATGCTCCTGTTCTCCCAGTGAACTAACCTGCAAGCCAGGGGATGCACCTGCAACCAGCTCCTCTTTCGGGTCCCACTGCCTTCCCAGTAGGAACTTTGATTCTCAAGCTCTGGAATAGAAACAGTGTTGGAAGTACTGCAGGTACAAAGGCTTTCTTCCACCAAAGACCATTCTATATATGCCTGAAATTGTCTGCCCGTGATCTCACTAACCCCTCTGCAATGACTGTCTTGTTCCAGGGCAAACTAAGGTCACAAACAGCTGCTGCTGCTTGTTGCAAATAAAGTTTTATTGGAACACAGCCCTGCTTACATATTTTCTATGGCTACTTTGTACCACAGTGGCAAGTTGACTGCAAAGCCTAAAATATTTACTTTATGGCCCTTTCAGAAAAAGCTTGCCAACCCTTCTCTCGGGCAGAGAACTGACAAATATTATTTTGAAAAATAGGCTGAGATGAAATAGGGTTTTCAGATGCTAATGATACATAATAGTAATCGTTGAAGGAGGTGACTGAGTGTCAAAGACCCATCTGAGCTTTTGCTGATAAACGGGATGGCATCAGAGTGTGAGCAGGAACAGATGTTTTTGTCCTGGATTGCTTTCCTGTTTACTTCCTTAATGATGTTCATTTGTTACAACTCTGCCAAGTTGACTCCTTTGATTTGCTGTTTCCATTTAGAGTAAACTGGAAGCCCAGTCACAGATTCATTTACATAGAGTTTTAGGTATCAGTATATGAAGGACATGTTCTCACAGGGCAGTTCTGTGTTTTCAGTGCTGGTTTTTCTCACTGTGGTCAAGGATAGGAAAGATACTTACATTCTCCGCCATGAACATCAAAAAGCAAAGAGCATGTTAATTGAAGTGTGCTTGTGCGCAGGGTTTTCTCTCTGTACAGATATTAAACCTTGACTTTGGTCTCTGGGAAGTGCTTTACATTATTCTTTTTCATTTCCAAGGGTTAAGATAAGAGTGAACCTGCCGTGGCTGGTGTGGCTGAATAGGTTGAGTGCCGGCCTGCAAACCAAAAAGATGCCGGTTCGATTCCCAGTCAGGGCACATGCCTGGGCTGTGACCAGGTCCCCGGTTAGCGGCATGCGAGGGGCAACATCTCTCTCACACATCGTTTCTCCCCCTCTCTCTTCCTCCCTTCCCCTCTCTCTAAAAAAAATAAAATAAAATCTTTTTTTAAAAAGTAAACGAAAAAGTTAGATACTTTAAAAAAGAGTTAGTTAAATACTTCTTTTTCTCCTCTACAGAGGGAACGTCCGCCGCCTCCAGCCAAGCCCCCACCTGATGACGAAGAGGAAGACCGCGTAGATAAGAAGCATTTTCCTTTGACAGCTTCTGAGGTAAAGGGTAAAGGGTGTATTCCCATCACTGAAATACGATGTGTTCAAAAGTGCGTCGCCATGTGCTTGAAAAGGGCTTTGTTTTCTCACTGCTACCACTTTGGATTGCTGCGTTCATATTGTGTACCTTGGCAATCTGGAGCAGGACCGTTCACACTCACTCAGAAGTACTAGGCAAGGAATTTGGGTGGCACTCTCTAGTAGTCAGGCCAGTCGCTGCCCCACCTTGCCGTGATCAGAGCAAAGCACGCCCATTTTCTCCTGCTCTAGTGGGCTCGCCTGGCTCGCTTTTTGCTTTTGTACCTGTGTTGTCTTTTGATATAAAAACTAGAGTATCACCTGGTCATTGTGCCCTGGCTGGTATGGCCAAATGGGTTGAGCACCAGCCTGTGAACCGAAAGGTTGCCAGTTTAATTCCTGGTCAGGGCACATATTTGGGTTGCAGGCCAGGTCCCCAGTGGCAGACGGTGGGAGGCAGGGAGGCACTGTGGCACGTGAGAGGCAACCACACATTGATGTTTCTCTCCCTCCCTTCCCCAGTCTCTAAAAAATAAATAAAATATAAACATAAAGAACCAGAAGGATGGCTTTAGTTTCACAAACTGTTTAAATACAAGGAAGCCATTTAAGAATGTAAGTCATTGTTGGAGGTAGGAGACAATTTCTGTGCTACATACAAATTCCGTCCTTCCTTCTTTCTGCACCTTAATTACAAAATGCTTGTTATCATGTCTCAACTAAGGGGTCTCTATAGTCACAGCCTCCAGGGTGAAAATACATTGGAGCAGATACAAGTACATGTGGTACATCCCTCATGTTTTTATGTAGAGGTTTGCTTCATTACTCCCTTTTTGCAAGGAGAACTCTGGTAACATGGAGCATATTCCGGTGGGGCTGAGTCTCTAACTGTCTTTTTCTTTCATTTCTTTTTTAAAAAATTATATTTTAATAAATTTCCCCCTCCCCTCCCACCCAGCACCCCCATGGCCTCAGGCAATGTTTACACCTTTGTTCATGTCCGTGGGTCATGTATACCAAGTTCTTGGGTTTCTTCTCCATGTCCTACGCTGTACTTTACATCCCCATGGCTATTCTGTAGCTACTGATTTGTGCTTCTTAAACCCTTTATCTTTTCACCTGTTCCCCCAATCCTCCCTCCTGTCGGCAGCCATCAAACCGTTCTCTGCATCTGTGATTCTGATTCTGTTCTGCTTGTTCACTTAGTTTGTTACTTAGCTTCAGTTGTTGATAGATATATATTATTACCCTTTTATTGTCCATAGTTTTAATCTTTTTTTTCTTAAATAAGTCCCTTTAACATTTCATATAATAATGGCTTGGTGATGGTGACCTCCTTTAGTTTTATCTTGTCTGGGAAGCACTTTATCTGCCCTTCCATTCTAAATGATAGCTTTGCTGGAGAGAGTAACCTTGGTGGTAGGTCCTTGCCTTTCATCACGTTGAATACTTCTTTCCAGCCCCTTCTTGCCTGCAAGGTCTCTTTGGAGAAATCAGCTGACAGTCTTATGGGCACTCCTTTGTAGGTAACTAACTTTTCTCTTGCTGCTTTCAAGATTCTCACTTTATCTTTTTAACCTTTGGCATTTTAATTATATGTCTTGGTGTGGTCCTCTTTAGGTCCATCTTGTTAGGGACTGACTCCCTGTGCTTCCTGAACTTAATGTGTATTTCCTTCACCAAATTAGGGAAGTTTTCTTTTATTATTTTTTCAAATAGATTTCTAATTTGCTCTTTCTCTTCTCCTTCTGGCACCCCTATGATGCGAACAGTGGAGCAATTAAAGTTCCCCAGAGGCTGGTACACTTCCTCATTGTTGTGGATTCTATTTTCTTCTTGTTCTGATTGGTGGTTTTTTGCTTCCTTATGTTCCAAATCATTGATTTCATTCTCAGCTTCATCCACTCTACTGTTGTTTCCCTGTAAATTGTTCTTTATTTCAATTAGTGTATCCTTCATTTCTCACTGGATCTTTTCATGCTGTGGAGGTCCTCACTAAGTTCTTTCAGCATCTTTATAACCTGTGTTTTGAACTCTGCATTTGAAAGATTGTTTATCTCCATTTTGTTTTGTTCTTTTTCTGAAGGTTTGATCTTTCTTTCATTTGGGCTATGTTTCTTTGTCTCCTCATTTTGGCAGCCTCCCTGTGTGTGTTTCTGTGTATTAGGTAGATTTGCTTTGACTCTGTGACTTGGTAGCATGACCTAATGTAGTAGTTGTCCTGTAGGGTCCAGTGGCACAGCCTCCTCTATCACCCAAGCTGAGTACTCGAAGCCTGTTCTCTGTGTGGGCTGAGTACACCTTCCTGTTGTAGTTGAGCCTTGATTCCTGTTGGCAGGTCAATGGGAGGGATTTATCCAGGCCAGTCAGCTGCAAGGACTGGCTGTGACCACTGACCACCAACCTCCACCTTTGGAGGAGGATCAGAGGATCAACTGTACAGGGGCCCATTCCACAGAGCTGGGCGCACTTCAGCAGGGCTGTGGTGCCTGGTTGTATTGTGTCTGGGGTCACTTGGCATAAGCTATCAAGTAATCTATAGCTGACTGCTTCTTGTTCTGGGCTTGGAGGTTTTCTAGTGAGGCCAGGCTGTGAACCAAGGCCACGATGTCACTTCTCTGAAGTGGCCCTGAGACTGCTTTACCCATGAAATGGTTTTTAATCCCTCTGGCTGAGTCTGTGTCAGAGGGAAAGACATGGTTGCTCGGCTCCTTGCTCAGGCACCACCTGGACTCTACTGCAACTGTCGTATGCCACCTCTTTAACAAGGTCGTGAACTAAAATTCCCAGTGCCCAAGGGTAATGGCAAGACTCTTGAGGTATTGAATGATCAAGACTTACTCTTTTTGCAAGACCTTCTAAAGCAAACAATTTGGCAGTAATACAATGTCAAGAGGTATAGGGGAGACATTTCCACATTACTGTCTGGGTGGGAGACTGCAATCTAGGACTTGCTTTGGAATAGTCTGGAATTCTGGGTCAACTGAACCACCAGAGTCAGTGTTTGGAAGACTGTGAACCCTGGCGTCGCTTGCTTCGTGATGATTGTACGTGCCAGGATGTAGAGGTGTTACGGTCTCCATCAGTAACCTTTTCATGGTGAAAGCAGATTCTGTTTGCTGTGGTCTCAATGGAGAGGTCTTCTCCAAAAGTATACTTTTTTTTGTTTTACTGTAGTCTTCACCATCTTTATCTTTTTTTAAAAGATTTTATTTATTTTTATTTTTAGAGGCGGGGGAAGGGAAGGAGAAAGATTGGGAGAGAAACATCGACTGGTTGCTTCTCACACGCCCCTATTGGGGGACCTGGCCTGCAACCCAGGCATGTGCCCTGACCGGGAATTGAACTGGTAGCCTTTTAGTTCACAGACCAAAGGTCTGCAGGCTGGCCCTCAATCCACTGAGCCACACCAACCAGGGCACCATCTTTATTTCTTATACTCTCAAAACTTTACTACCCTAAACGTCATCTCCTTGGAGGCAGAGACTTCATCAAAGTTTAGTCTTTTGATTTGGCCAGCAATCTTTCCTAGTGATCGTGTCCTATTCCTGAGGCTTATCATTGCCAGATGACTCAGGCAGCCTTTAAAGGAACCTGCATATACCTGACTCCAGGAGAGCTTATCAGAGCAATGAGCAGATCATGAAACTGGTCATTCAGACACACACATGTGCACACACACTGTGTGGACGAGCTGCCAGCTGCGCCGGCTGACCATGCACTTCCTGCACTCAGCGGTGCTGAACGTTCATAGCAAGCTGCAGCCGCTGTGGTATCTTTTCCCAGAAAGCTGCCCGCCCCAATCGGCCATTCCATTGGTCAGGGTTTTGTGGTAGTAGCTTTCCTCTACAGCAGAAATGTTGCTTTCCGTATAGCAGAGAACATGTGGTAGGGGAAGGGGGGCTCTGATTTATTGCCAGCCCTGGAAGAAGGGGGGAAAAGATTAAGTGTTAACTTAGTAAAGAGGAGGATTCTTCCCATTGAAAAGCAGTTATTGCCATATTCACTGTGACACAGGGCTTCTCGAGTGGGAGCTAGGGGGTTTGAAGAGAAGCAGCTCACTGCTTTAGCGTGAGACTTCAATCTCAGCTGATAGGGGCCAGGACAGAGCAGGAAAGTATCACCCTATGAGCTGTCTGGGCAGGAGTAGGAGACTCTCCGACTTCTGACGGAGGGAGGGAAGGAATTCCCCACTGGATGGAGAAATCGTGCCTCCCAGGAAAGAGTGAGGCCAGCTTGTCCAGAATCAGAGGGAGTGAATTGCATGGCCGTGGTTCTCCTGAGAGCTTTGTGTGACCGTGGGCAAGTCCCTAGACCTCTCTGGAACCGAGTTTTGTCAGCTGCTCAATGCAAGAGCTGGAACCAGATGCTCTCTAGCAGTGGCTAACTGTTCGGGTCCCTTCCAGCTCTGACATTGACTGGTTCTCTGCTCCCGCTAGTCGTGCACACAGCCGGGCAGGGGCCAAACACAGACCTGTGGGCCGATTTCCAGATGGAGGACATCAGCCTGGCCTGCTTGGGAAGGAAGGCTGTCACCAGCCTGGCATCCGGGCTGTCAGATCCCTCTCAGAGGTGTGGCGGGGGCTCTGTGAGTGTGCAGGGTACTCACGGCATCAGGCTCCCAGGGTGCTGTGCTGCCCAAGTGATTGCTAGGGGTGTGTGAACCACAGGACACATACTCCTGTCTGTAAAGCCTCTGGTATTAAGTTGACACTGAATGAACTGTTTAATGGCCCTTCTTTGTTCCCTTAATTGTATTCCTGCGAAGAGGCAAAGGAGTAAGTAACACAGGCAAATGGCTCATTGTAATGTAATAGCTTTTAGCTTCCAGGTGGCTTTCCGTATGTGGAGGTTCCTGCCGTGCTTCACAGAATTTTGGAAAGAGACTCCCATTCTGCCTTTAGAGTGGCAGCCTTGTTCACAAACAGGAGCAGCAGGCTCATTGCATCTGAGGCTGCGGGAGTCCTTGCTGTCTGTCTCTTTAGTCCTAACACGTAACACGGCGCGCTGTGTCTCCAAGAAGCAAAGCCGTGATGAATCACAAACCTGATTCGTGTCCAGTGAGCTGTGGGACAATGTCGGTAAAGGTGGAGGTTTCTGTGTGTGCCCAAGAATCCCATTTTTAAGGAACTATTATTTGTGAGGTGGATTGGGAATTCCCCCTCTCCCCGTTGTTTGTGATATATCACCTGTCCTGGAGAAGAGACTGCTTTGGTTTGCGCTCCTAATAGGTAGTATATGATTATTGTTAATTTGCCTGTGAAACTATTGGATTCTTAGGACAGCTGAGCTGGAATTACCCCCAGAAGCCAGGGTCTCCATTCTCTCTCTTGAGGCGGCTGTGACACCAATCCTGGTGTCTCTGGCTTGGTTTGAGCTCGGCTACTCTGGCACCATGGCTAGCTGGCCACCGGGCCCTCAGCTGCCTGAGTCAGTTGGCGGGTGCAGGACCAGCTCTAGTCCAGTTCCTGCGTCAGAGACATTTGGCTGCCTGGACTTCTCAGCAGACAGAGCTGCTTTTTCTCCACTGAATTATACACTGACTAGCCACTCAACTGTTTTCAGAACAAAGATTAGTGGAATTAATTTAAAATTGTATTATCATAACTGGTAGGAAGCCAGCTTTGGGGAAACTCTTCTTAGAGCCCTCAGGACCTGTGAAGAAAGACTCACAGGGAAGTCATTTTGATTCTCGCTGCAGAAGGTGGGAAGGACTCCAGCCTTTGGGTACCCTTGTGCGTGTTAGGGAAGAAACACGGAGCAAGAAGGTCTAGATGCACTGCTCGGAAAGTGCTCTCCACGGAGGAAAGGTCACGCAGGACACAGTGGAGATAGGAGAGGCAAGGGGAGGGAGAATCTTGAATTTTATTCATGGCTTTTGAAAGATAAAATGAGGTAAGGAAAGGGTAGTGTTTTATTTATTTTTTTAAAGATGTTTTAAAAATTTATTTCTTAAAGAGGGGGGAAGAGAGGGAAGGAGAAAGAGAGGGAGAGAAGGAACATCAGTGTGCGAGGAAAATACTGGTCGGCTGCCTCTCACTCGCCCCCACTGGGGACCTGGCCCACCACCCAGGCCCGTGCCCTGGCCGGGAATCAAACCATTGACCTCTCAGTTTATGGGCCAGCGCGCAACCCTCTGAGCCACACCAGCCAGGGCGGGAAAGGGAGGGTAGTGTTGTAATCAAAGGCCATTCGGTTTGAGGCTCGGGTACATATCCACAAAAGTAGTTGTAATCCCATATGGTACAATGGGAATCATTTACCTTTTCTTTCCTTCTGATGAAAAAGGAACCAGTAATCTCAAATTTGTTCAACATAATCTGTTTTGGTTGTAGCCACCTGCATGAATAGTCCTGTGGTGTTTTCTCTCGTAGGCCTTGGCCATGAGAGCCCAGATTCAGGGGAGTGCAGCCAGGGAAGAGGATGAGCATCCTTACGAGCTGTTGCTAACAGCAGAAACAAAGAAGCTGGTGGCAGTGGACAGAAAAACAAAAGGTACCTAACTCCTCCTCCGCCCTCCCCCAGCAGAAACAGCTCCAGAAGGACTTGTAAAGTCTGCGGTTCTGGGTGGAAGGGGATGATGCTGTTCCTGGTAGTCTGGGTGGTGGGTGTATGACGGCCTTTCGTTTCAGTACGGTTGTTGGACATGGAGTAAGGAAAAGGTTAGGTCAGGGTAGGTGTGAGCGGTGGAAGGAGAGACTGCCGGTGTGGCAGCAGAGGTGGACCCGGGGTCAAAAGTCGTAAACCCTCAAGTTAGTGCTGTGGGAAAACAAGCCCAACAAGTCAGCCCCTTTGGGTTCAGTCTGATGGCACAGACTCCGCTTCAAGTCCTGACCTCAGAGTGAGGCACTCTGGGGAGGGGCCCTGATTGGCTGCCGCCAGGTAACTAGAGTGCTCTGTCGCCTTGGCCTACTTTTATTGCTGCTGCGCATTCAGCTTCCTGTGTGAGAAGTGAGTGCCATGGAGCTGGGACCCTGCCAGGCAATATAACGCAGTCACGACAGAGGTGAGTGTGCCCTACCAGGCGATGTGTGACCACCTCCTCTTGTAAGGACGAACAGGAAGGGCAGGGCACTTCCCACTACACAGAGGGAAGTCTGTGGCCTCTGCTCTGCAGCTTGCAGGGACAAGGGCCTTGGCAGTGTGTTCTCTGTGCCTCCTTCCAGTCGTGACAGTCCGCGGTTCGGGTGAGAATGGGGGGTGCGGCGGTTTCTTTCAGGTCCCCTCTCTAGGCCTCTAGAAGGTGGGGTTGGCAAAGAGAATGTTTGCGTATTTGGAGACATTGTGGATCTTAATTTTAAAGGTCCTGTTTGAAAGGCTTTTCTTCTGGCATACAGAAACTTTATGGGTTTTTACATTTTGCTTTGTTTTGTGTTTTGGTTTCCATTTGGAGCTTTTTTTAGAAAGGTTATTTAGATACAGTAAAATTCACTCTTTTGTGTGTAGTTCTGTCAGTTTTGACAAAGACAGTCATATATCTGCTGCCATGTTCAAGGTACAGAGCAGTTTAATCCCACCAAAAAGTTCTGTGTCCCTTTGTACTTACTTACTCCTGCCCCTTCCCTCACCCCGCCAGTCACTTCTCTGATGCCTGTCCCGATAACTTTGCCTCTTCTAAAATGTCAATAAATGGAAGCCTACAGTATGAATCCTTTGCACCTGACCCCTTCACTTAGTAGGATTCATCAGTGATTCATCCCTGTGGTTGCATCTATCAGTAACTTGTTCCTTTTCATTACTAAGTGGTGTTCCTTTGTATGGATGTACCACGTCATATCCATGCTCTAGTTGAGAGGCGTTTGCTTTATTTACAGTTTGGGGCAATTACAGAGAAAGCTGCTACAAACATTTGCATAGAGGTTTTGTGTTAACATAGGTGTTACTACTCTTGGGTAAACACTAGGAATGGGATGGCTGGGTCCTAAGTAAGTGCTTTTAACTTTATAAGAAGCTGCCAAAACATTTTCCAGAATGGTTTACCATTTTGCATTCCTATCAGCAGATGTTATGTAACCTCCCCAGTGCTTCATATTGTCAGATTTAAAAATTTCTTAGCCATTCTTTTTTTTTTTAAAGATTTTATTTATTTATTTTTGGAGAGAGGGAAAGGGAGGAGAAAGACAGAGAGAAACATTGGGTGCCTCTCACCTGCCCCCAACTAGGGACTTGGCCTGCAACCCAGGCATGTGCCCTGCCCAGCATCTGACACCCTTTGGTTCCCAGGCCGGCCCTCAACCCACCGAGCCACACCAGCCAGGGCTTTGTGGCCGTTCTAATAGGTGTATAGTGGCATTTCATTGTGGATTTAATTTTCAGTGCCCTAAAGACTAATGATTTTGAGCCTCTGTTAACGTGATTATTCACCATTATATGTAAAAGAGATCCGCTCAGGTCTTCCGCTCATTTTTAAAAACTGAGTTTTTGAAATTATGAGTTATAAGTGTTCCTTATATATTTTGGGCAAAAGTTCTTCAGTTATATGATTTTTCTCCTAGTCTGTGATTTATCTTTTTATTCCCTGAAGAGTGTCTTTTGAAAAGCAGAGGTTCTTAATTTTAATGAAGTTTAATTTATCCCTTTGCTGATGAATAAGGTCACAAATTTTTTTCCTACATTTTTCTAGAAATTTTATAGCTTTAGGTATTACATTTAGGTCTATGATCCAGTTAATTATTGTGCATGGTATGATGTCTAGGTGGAGATACTTTTTTTTAAAATTGCATATGGATGCCCAGTAGTTTGAGCACATTTGTTGAAAAAATTGTCCTTTCTCCATTTGCCACTTTGTTATTCTCAGAATTTTCTCAGATATTATAGTTCCTTTATCCTTCTATTCAGAAATTTAGAATCAGCCTGATGATTTGTTGCTTTTTACAAAAAGTCCTGCTGGAATTTTTATTGAGATTGTGTTGAATCTGTATAGCACTTTGGGAAGAATTGATATCTTAGTGTATTGAATCTTCCAATCATGTGGTAAATATTTAATTAAAACATTTAGAGGGCCAAGATGGAGGCATACATAGATATGCTTTGCCTCCTCTCACAACCAAAAGGACAACAACCAATTGAAAAACCAAAAAAACCACAACTGCCAGCAAATCAAACTGTATGGAAGTCAAACAACCAAGGAGTTAAAGAAGAAACATTCATCCAGATTGGTAGGGGGGGTGGAGACAGGCAGCTGGGGCAGAGAGGATGTGGCAAGGCAACAGACTGGACTGGGCGAGGCAGCAGGTGGCAGCCTGGGTGATCCCACATTCGCGTGTGGATAAGCCGGGAGGAACAACTGGGAAATGAGACAGACCCCGCAAAACCAGGGTTCCAGCGTGGGAAACTAAAGCTTCAAAACCTCTGGCTTTAAAAATCTGTGGAGGGAGGGTGGTGGGAGAAACTCCTAGCCTCATAGGAGAGTTCATTAGAGAGACCCACAGGGTCCTAGAATGTACACAAGCCCACCCACCTGGGAATCAGCACCAGAAGGGCCCAATTTGCTTGTGAGTAGTGGGGGAAGTCTTAAAGATTTAAAGCTGGGTGAGAGCTGAACAAGTGGCATTGTTCCCTCTCGGACCTCTCCCCCACATACAGCATCACAATACAGCAAAGAGGGTTGCCCCACCCTGGCAAATACCTAAGGCTCTGCCCCTTACTACGTAACAGGTGAGCCAAGACAAAAAAATATTGTCCAAATGAAAGAACAGATCAAAACTCCAGAAAAAGCCCTGGCTGGTGTAGCTCAGCAGACTGAGCATGGGCCTGTGAGCCGGCGGACCGCTGATTCGATTCCCAGTCAGGGCACGCGCCTGGATTGCAGGCTAGGTCCCCAGTTTAGGACATGCAAGAGGCAACCACACATTGGTATTTCTCTCCCTCTTTTTCTTCTTCCATTCTTCTCTTTCTAATGAGTGAATGAATGAATAAAAAATCTTTGGGGGGAAAAAAACTCCAGAAAAACAACTAAGCAACAAAGAGATAGCCAACCTATCAGATGCACAATTCAAAACACTGGTAATCAGGATGCTCACAGAAATGGTTGAGTATGGTCGCAAAATAGAGGAAAAAGTGAAGGCTATGAAAAGCGAAATAAAGGAAAATATACAGGGAACCAAAAGTGAAGGAAAGGAAACCGGGACCCAAATCAATGATTTGGAGCAGAAGGAAGAAAGGAACATTCAACCAGAACAGAGTAAAGAAACAAGAATTCAAAACTATGAGGAGAGGCTTAGGAACCTCTGGAACAAATTTAAATGTTTCAACATCTGAATCGTAGGGGTGCCAGAAGGAGGAGAGGACGAGCGAGAAATTGAAAATTTATTTGAAAACATAATGGAGAACTTCCCCAATCTGGCAAAGGACATAGACTTCCAGGAAGTCCAGGAAGCTCAAGAGAGTCCCAAAGAAACTGAACCCAAGGAGGAACACACCAAGACACATCATAATTACATTACCCAAGATTTAAGATCAGGAGAGAATCTTAAAAACAGTAAGAGGAAAGGAGACAGTTACCTACAAAGGAGTTCCCATAAGACTAGCAGCTGATTTCTCCAAAGAAACCTTGCAGGCAAGAAGGAGCTGGAAAGAAGTATTCCAAGTCATGAAAGGCAAGGAACTACATTCAAGATTACTCTATCCAGCAAAACTATCATTTAGAATGGAAGGGCAAATAAAGTGCTTCCCAGATAAGGTCAAGTTAAAGGAGTTCATCATCATCACCAAGCCCTTATTATATGAAATGTTAAAGGAACTAATCTAAGAAAAAGATCAAAACTATGAACAGTAAAATGACAACAAACTCACAATTATCAACAACTGAACCTAAAAAGCAAAAACAAACTAAGCAAATACCTAGAGCAGGAACAGAATCACAGAAATAGAGATCACATGGAGAGTTACCATCAGGGGAATGGGTGGGGAGAGAGGGGGAAAAGGTGCAGGGAATAAGAAGCATAATTGGTAGGTATAAAATAGGGTGGAGTTAAGAATAGTATGGGAAATGTAGAAGCCAAAGAACTTATATGTACAACTCATGGCCATGAACTAAGAGGGATGGGGGATGCTGGTGGGAGGGGAGGTACAAGATGGAGGAGATTAAAGGGCAGAAAAAAAAATGGGACAACTATGATAGCATAATCAATAAAGCGTACTTTAAATTGTTGAATAGTAAATCTGTACTGAAATTATCCCTTAAGGAACAAATAATTAATTTAATGCTCTGTTTGAAAGTCGTGCTTAGGCCCTGGCTGGTGTGGCTCAGTGGATTGAGCACCAGACTGTGAACCAGAGGGTCACAGATTTGATTCCCAGTCAGGGCACACTCCTGAATTGCAGGCCAGGACCCCAGAACGGGGCACATGAGAGGCAACCACACATTGATGTTTCTCTCCCTGTCTCTTTCCTTCCTTTCCCCATCTCTCTATAAATAAATAAATAAAATCTTAAAAATGAAAGTAGTTCTTAGTGAGGAAAGAATCATTAGCATCACAGAGCAGGAAGATTTCAGTTCTCTCTCTCAGAGGCTTGAATTTGGATATTACAAGATAATGGGCTCAACCTTTGGAAGGAAGGAGAAGGGAAACTCAGATGAGCTTTGTAAATGGGCCTAGTTTCCTTGGCTGCCGAGTGCCCTTGTTAGGAATGTTCTGTCCTCAGATCAAGAGATCTCCAAATTCAGGAGGGAAGTGCCCAGGAGAAGCGCAGAGCTCACATCTGACCCTCCTGTGCTTTGGTTTCTTCAGCTCTGCAAAAGTGGGCTAACAGTGGAGAGGGCATGGGTGTGCCTGCCTCCACGCCAGCTGCTTGGATTACTCAGCTTCCAGACAAGGGAGGCGAGACATTAAATGTGAAAGTGGACTCTGCCAGTTTCTTAGTAGCCTGGAAGGAACGCCTGCTAGGGTTGGTGAAAGTGAGGCAAATTATTAGGTAGCTTTTATGAATTAATTCATCCGTTTTCAGAAGGCCATGTTAATGCGACTGCCAGAGCTTTCAGCCCTCCTTAACTGTAA
>VMDR010004233.1:0-62382 GCA_007922815.1 Macrotus californicus
GTCGCCGTTGCCCCCGGGACGTCTGGGAGACAAGGCCTTGTGTCTCAGCGCCCCCAGTTGGGGCTGCAGCAGCGCTCACACGCACAGGAGCTGGGTCTTGCGTGAGTCCGAAGTGGTGAAGCTCGGATGTGGCAAGAGCAGCAGAAATAGCTCGGCTTCCATGATTTACGTTCACACAGGCCTGTCTTTCACTCTTAACAAGTCTATTTGAGTCCCCTGCGTTTCACATTTCCTCACACCAGAGCCCAGGCCACAGAGCCAGCGAGTGCTTGGGCAGACGCTGGTTGTTAAAGTAGGAGGAGGGAGGGAAGACTCCTCCACCTGCAGCTGGACGGCCTGGGCCGGAACCGAGACATCCACGTCCCCTCACATTTCTCGGCTAGAATTAGTCGCATTCCCAGCAGAATATAAGGGACAGGACGTGCAACCCTAGTAAAAGCTGAGACAGTGAAGATTCCCTGACATCATGCTTTACCACCGTAGGAAGAAAACACGGCATCACACACCCTGAGTGAGAAAGCAAACAAAAACACAATGTAAGTTAAATAATGCAGCACCTGAGGGATAACGAGTCTTCTGTTAATGTGAGACCTGTCATAATTACTCAGCTTAAGTATTAAAACAAAAATAAATATGTTTGCAATTTTCTTACTAAATCCGAGGCAGCAGGAAGACTGGAGAAATTCTCAAAAGTAACAAAAATAATTTCTTTCCCAGCCATTCTTTGAAGCATAAATATACAGAAAATATTCTACAACTGAGAATCAATTCTCTATCTAAAACAATGAAAGAAATATGCAGTCTCATATTTCTTTATTCTGAATTAATAACCTCACTCTAAAAATCTGTGTTTTTTGGGTATGTATTAGGTCTCACTGGAGATAACTAGTTTGATGTAGAAAAATCAATAACACTAACTATGTAGCATTTTCAAGTTTATTTTTTTTAGAAAACCAGATCTGTGTCTGATCCATAGAATTATAAATAGGGGAGATATCATTCTACGTATTAGGTACAAATTGTACCCAAACCACCCTGTGCCTCAGATGCAGGTTCCAATAGCCTGTTTGTTGCAATGCAGACTCCGGTTGACCTCATGTCTGAACCAGTATCTCACTTTCTGATACTGTGTTACTGTATCACTGTGTTACACACGTTCAAACACGCAGGAGGTTCACTGGGTGAAATCCTTGTGAGGGAGAAAGGGGAGCAGATGCATTGTTCTGTTCACTGGGGCAGATGGGGGCATTTAAATAAAGGCCGAGGGTCAGCCCACTGCTCGGTTCTGAGAACAGGTCGTTCTACCAGGCTGATGAGCATTTTCAAGGCCAGGTCTGCAGTTAGCAGAGTCCCACTCCCTCCAGCCAGGTCCGCACGGCCCCTGCTCCCATCTCACACTCCACCCTTGGCTGGGAGCAGCCGGGGAACCTGTGTTCTTCCTGGTGGGTTGTGAGGGCAGCTCTGAGCTGATGTTTAAGTTCAAGCACACACGTCAGGGAAGCACATTCCCATGGCTGCCAAACCTCAGTCTCCTCCTATATTCATGCATTTAGTCACAGGCCTCCCCTTTCTGCCAGGTCCCAGGCGGGGAGACGTGACTCTGTGTCTACATCCGACCGCCTCACACCTTTCACACATGACCTGGAGCTCCGCCCTCTATTTGCATTTCATTTTCTGCTTCAGGTTCAAGTAATTTCATTGGTTGCCTGGACTACTGCTGTGGCCATAAACGCAATCCACACTTACAGACTCTGTAAACACGCGGTGACACCTCTGTCATACAAGTCAAAGCCAGTCTATCGCCTTTCAAGGAGCTTTCATTCTGTTTCTCAGCCACATGTCCCTGAGCCCTGCTGATTCTTCTGCTACGTTAATTTTTTCACTTACAGGCTTCAGATTTCTGGCTTACCGATCAGCTCTCCTCTGGGACAGAGCAATGCCACCCCAACTACCCTGAAGGCTGGCCCATTTCTCCTGCAAAGCCACCCTTGGCCCTGACCTCAGCATTCCCCATCTGACATACAGATCCACCCCCCTCAGAACCTCCCCTCAGCCCTGCCCATCTCCAACAGCGAGCAAACAAGACATTACATCCCCTTAGTCTATCACTGTTTCCTTCATATTTTATTCAGCCAGCATTTTTTTTTAGTTTCATTTCTCCATTCATTAATTGACCCTACATTCTACCCCAGATGAGACTCCCAGCCCTTTAAAAGCAAGGAGGTACCAGAGATAAGTGAACAAGAATGAGTGGCAGACAATAGTGAGTAGCTGGATGAAGAATGTATCTCCACTTACAGAACTCAAGTTCAATTTTTAAAAAGACTGCTTGTCAAACTGCATGTGTCTGTGAGCCAAATGCATCATCGAACTCCAGTTCCCACCAAGATGGTCCGCTGCGATGCCCCAAATCCACAGTGAACAGACCGAAGGAATGGATAGAGAAAACGAATTCCAAAATCTGTGAACCTTTTTGAGAGCTGAGCAACTAAAGGTGGCCTTGAACTTGGGAATGAAAAAAGTGAGAGGCAAAGGCAGCTTGGTACAGAGCTGAGAGATTAGATGGGAGAAAAACTGAATCAAGTTTGCTCCTGTCTCTCCCTGGTGTCACGGTGAGAAAGTCTTTGTCTGATCCTTCTTTGTGGACATCCGTAGCAAAGCGACAGCTGAGCGCTGGGGTGCTGTGTCCTGTGAGAAACCTCAGCGCTTCTGAAAAGCTTGTGAGGATGGACAAAATGGTGATAAAAATAGACGGGATTTGACCTGCGCTGTGGGACCTACACTCACAACCCTTGCTGGTTGATAATAAAAACACATTGATTGTACTCGATGCTGTTTTACCCTAAGAATATAGGGCACATTCAAAAGTGACAAGTCACCCAAAGGAGTTGCCTACCACCTTAGTAGCAAAGTGAGCTACGGGTCTCTCCTTAAATTCGCTGATTTGAAACAAGCTAGGTAGGGTGGGGAGCACACACCACAATATAAAGTTGATGTATTACAGAATTGCATACCTGAAACTATATAATACTTTTATTAACCAATGTCACCTCCATAAATTCAATTAGAAGACAAGGCAGGGGCTGGTCATTGGCCTTTGCCCCAAACACCTTGTCAGATAATGACGTGATAACTCCAGGGACATACAGACTAACCGACCGAAATGGCGATTCAATTGTTCTTATTAGGCGTTGAAGGGAGTTGGCTTCCCTGGTAAATTATCTGACTGGGCCAATAAACGTATAAGTTTATGTGTGTCTGTGCACATGTGTGGATGTGTCTGTGTGTGTTAAATGCCCATCCTCCATCCCAGAAAAGGAGACTCAATTTATTTATTTGATTTCTCTAAAATAGAAGTGTCTGGTGTCAGTGACATGTTCTTCCTCTGGTTTTGGCGACCGATTCATAGATGTTAACCTGGCTGGACTATCTGGAGAGTCATATGGGGGGCATTTGTAGTTTTATCCTCTCTACATTCTGAAGAGTTTATGTTTAGCATCGTGCTTAGCTGTTGTATCGTAGTCGGTAAATTAATGTCCATAGATTGGGTTACAAGCTTGGCTATGTGATTATTTCTTTATATATACTTCATATCTAATTACCTAAATTTCTAGAACGTTTGCTATTTCCCCCTGTCTCCCTGCTTCCCTTCCTTCCTACTTTCCTTCCTTCCATCCTTCCTTTCATCTTTCTTTCCATTACATTTCTTTCCTTTCCTCTTCAGGAGATAAGTGTGGCAGGGCATCATGTGATGTGAGGTCAGTTGGCTTGGTTTGAATCCTGGCTCCACATTCACTAGTGGAGTAAACATTGTTGTATTATATGATCACTCTGTGTCCACAATTAGTCATAAAGATAATAAAAGATGCTATAGAAGTGTGCTATTACGAGCATTGCTGGGAAATCATGATACACGTTAAACAACTGGAACGATGCCTGGGGCCTAGTACATAGGCCATTATTAATTTAACACACATGCTGAGTGTCAAATGTGTGATGGCGTGGTGAAAAATTGTTGATGTGTGCACACAGAGGGCAGAATCAATCCATAGTTTGGCAGATGGTGTGCAGAAATGGCCATAGTCTCTGGCACTCCCTCCACCCAGAATCCAAGACTTTGGAAACTCAGGCAGTTTTTTTCCCACATTGACTCTGGACTTAGCCAGATGAGCAAGGACAAAAGCCAATGTGGTACAAGTGAGGTGGGGAAGGAGACCGCAGACAGGCCACACCCTCTCTCTTGCTGCCTTAAATAGCTCTGCTGCTGTCCCGACCGTGACAAGTCAGACGAGACTGCTGGACTCTTGCCAACGAGCAGTTCTGCATCCTCTGTCATCACTGTTAACCAGCAGTCGACTTCAAGATAACTGAGACCATCACCAGCCAGCTCGTTGCTCACCTGTGTGGGAACCCGGCCAGCTGCCAGCACGCGAGCTCAGAGGAGCCCTCTCGGCAAAGCAGACTCAGGAGATCCTGAGCCATCAAACTTTGAGGTGGTTTGTCATGAAGAAAATTATAATCCACATAGTACATGCATTACTTATGTGTTAATTTCTTGAGAATGTATGCCTGATTGAGGGAGGTCTATCCATGCCAAGATGTCTTCCACATACTCTATAGGAAGCTATGATGCGCTCTCGAAAGAGAAAGTCTGATCAGACTCAGGGTGTCTTCCCACCTGTACTCTCCCTGGGAAACATCCCTCAGCTCAGTGGCAGGAGAGCGTCACCTTACTCTAGGGGTCTTGGGGTGGCAATTGTGAAACAATATCTGAGTTGCTTTCTTTTGGCAAGTAAGTGAGGGTTTCAGGAAGTGGGGCCATTGCCATATGTACACATTGTACCAACATAACCACTGTGCTTAGGATGTCCTGTTTAATGAGCAAAACTGAAAACTGGTTTGAACGCCTAGAATCAAGTTTATTTTAAACTATGTTTACCTATAATATATTATAGTTAACTTCCAAAGATTAGCATTAAATAAATATTTTACAGGGTTTTGTTAAGTTCTTTGCCTTCTTCTGTTCATTTTCTTATTTTTGAAAGGAGCATGATCTTATATGTGGAAAAGAGCAAACCTTAGATTAAACAAATCTCTGATTATGTGTTACTTAATAGAGTATATATTTCAAATATATACCAAGGCGGATACTAAAAAGAAAGAAGAAAACAAAGAAGAATTAAATAAGAGATGAGACAATTGTATTGAGAAAAAATCTTGAGTAAGTAATGCACTAAGAACTTTCATGTACGTATTTCATTTGCTGCTCACCATATTACAACAATTTGGGGCATTTTAGTATCACTTTTTAAAAGTAACAATTAAGTTGTATGGAGACTTTGCAACTGCTTGTGACCTCTTGACAGAAAACAGTGGAAATCAGATTTCGATGTTCTTACCTTCTCCTTTTGTGATACAAGACCCATTAAGGAAGCCTCAGAGGAGCACAATTTAAAAAACAAACAGAGGCCGTATGTCATAGACTGAAGTGTGTCTCCTCGGAATTTAAATATGAAGTTCTTACCCCCTGGCGACTACACCTAAAGAGGTCATAAGTGTGGGACCTGCATCCAAAATGGGGCAGGTGCCATCAAACAAGAAGAACTTCCTCTCTCTCTCTCTCTCTCTCCTCTCTCTCTCTCTCTCACACACACACACACACACACACACACACACACACACATTCCCTCTTTCTGCAATATGAGAACAGAGAGAATCCAAAGGTGACTGTCTGCACTTCAAGATCAGGGCACATTCGTTTATATCTAAAGGTACATCTTGGAATTCCAAACTCCAGAACTGCGAGAAAATGAGTTTCCATGATTTACGTTCCCTCTGTGTGGGATTGGTTATGGTGCCCTGAGCTTACAGATGTCAAACTAAATAGATGGTTTGCTTCCATTTCACACTAATCTAGGAGTCGGGAGGCAAAAAGCATTCCTCCATTCATTTTCTTCCCTCTAGTTGTCAAATAACACGTTACTAGGAGGCTTTCTGAAGGCGTGTGTCACAGATATTGGGGGTGCCCCTGTGATGACAGGTCCTAAAACAAACCAGGTCCCCATACTATTTTTTTCTTGAAAAATTTACTACAATTTAGCAATTACACATTTAAGAATTTATGCAAAGGGATTAAACAAAGATATAAATAAATATGTGCAGCTGTCAACTTTCACTGAAACACAATTTATACTGCTCAAAATTTGTACAATGTAATATTAAGTGACGGGGATGGCTAGGGAAATGAAGATACTCCATAAAAAGCAATACCATATAGTCATTAAAATAGCATTGAGTGAAGATGTCCCCTAGCAGGAATCAATGCCCATCATATGTTGTCACGTTAGAGACAGTAAATACCACATCCTGTAATAACATGTACATGCATGTAACTTTATATACATAGAAACACTATATATATATATAATCTCTTGCATTTCTCTCTCTCTCTCTATATATATATATACATATCTGTGTTTCTATATAAGAGGGTACCCCAAAAACCAGAATTTATTTTTTTAAAGTTGTGTACTTATTCTTACATGTTTAAACTTCAGTCATCTTCCAAGCACTCTTTTGTTAATTTTTGTACAGTTACAGTTGTCCCTATTTTACCTCCCATTTCTCTCCTCCACCATACTCACCCCCCCCCACATTCATCCTCTCCCCCTGCCTCATTGTCTTTGTCCACTTACAATGGCCAAATTCCAGAAACAGCCTAAGTGCCCATCAGTAAATGAGTAGATCAAAGTAGTCTTCACTTGATGTAGTAGACACATCAGGACGTTTTTCCTCGCTGCTCGAAAACGGTTTTTGGACTCGTTGATTTTGATGCCTTTTAGTGCTTCTGCCATTTTTTATTTTAGCTCTTCCTTTGAGAGGTAAAGGAATGTTTCCTTTGAGGACATTTTTCATCTGGGGAAACAAAAAAAAAGCCACTCAGGGAAAGATCAGGTGAATAGGGAGGTTAGGACATTGAGGTCATGTAATTTTTGGTCAAAAACCGCTGAACACTCAGCGCTGTGTGGGTAGGTGCACTCATAAAGCACCCATCATGAAATGGGAAAGCACATCAAAAGAATCTCCAAAAAAGTTTACTGAAGCCAAACACAGCCTCTCCCAACATCAGCTGGTACACTGATGCAGATGGGTTCCTAGAACACTCACCTAGTGGGGGAGGCCTGAATAACGGGGCCCTGCCCTCCAGAAGACAATTCTGTTGTTTTTGTGTCCCCTCTTATATAAGTATATACTTATAATATCTTTATTATTTATCTATCTAATGGATATAAAATTACTAGTATGCATTTGTATTTATCGATCTCTACAGTGTCATTTAAAGGTTTATTATTTATTTATTTTTAGAGAGAGGGCAAAGGAGGGAGAAAAACATTGATGTGCAAGAGAAACATCGATAGGTTGCTTCCAGCATGCCTCCAACCAGGGACCTGGCCTGCAGCCCAGGCATGTGCCTTAACTGAGAATTGAACCAATGACCTTTTAGTTTGTGGGACAATGCCCAATTCACTGGGCCACACCAGTCAGGGCAAGGTGTCCTTTATAACATAATATTTTTGATAACTAAAAGGAAAAATTAAAAAAATAAATTAAAACTTAAAAAAATTGCAACTTTCTCCTTAATAATGATAAATAATAGCGATGTTGCAACTGGAATCTATTATATTAGCAAAAACTAAACAAAATTGTTGTCTTTCAATGCTGACCATGTTATGCTGTCGTCAGCATAGACGGTCTTGTGCTTTCTGGAGAGCAATTTCTCAACAAGCAGCAAGATCAATACAAACTCATGTAGCTATTGTTTCTTGTAATAGCAAGCAATACATTTTTAAAAGATTTTTTGAAGAACATAAAACATATTTAAAACATTTTATGAAAAAGGCCTATGAAAACAACGAGTGATTAAAACCATGAAATGCCCCCACACTGAAGCAAAGTAAAAAAGAAAAATAAATGCTATACTTCAAAATCCCTGCTAGTTGGACGGTGCTAACACGGAGTCACAAAGTATTATCATCAGATGACATATTCACTTGCACTGAAAAGACAGAAGAGCGAATGGAAAAATATCAATAGTTGGAGATTTGAGTTTATTTTTAGTTTTATGTACATTTTGTAAATGTTACTAGCTGTCAGAAATAACTCTATGGTCATCGACATGATCATAACACAGGATGAAATGATAACTGTTTTTAAAGATTGAGAATTACAGGGTAAGGACATTACAGTCTGTACACATCGATGAAAAAGTGTTCTTTGAATTTGTGATCTTGGGGTGAAAATGAAGTTTCGCAACAGTTCTGTGCTCGTACTGAACAAAAACGGAAGGCAGCGAACAAAGACATGAAACGGAGACTAATGGAAGAGGGGCGGCCTTGCCCGCATGCTTCTGAGCTGTGACCACCAGGTGCATACAAATCACAGCCTGAAGCACTCCAGGCCTGGGAGGTTCACTTTTGTTTACGAACTAGATCGGGCGCTTATTTTCTGCTTTTTGTGACAGCAGCAACCAATCTTTTCTCACCTTATTCATGGCGCTTTTCTTTCCTTTTTTTTTTAAAGATTATTTTATACTTGACAGTATCTAACTGCTATGTCTCGAATATAAACAAGAGAAAGGAGCGTTAGCTTAGCAAAGTAAAAGAAGCCAAGCTCCCTACTGAACAGGAGGCACTTATCCTAGGCCAGTGGAAGGGGCAGGCCCTACTATTGTGGCTGTGGAGGCTTTCACAGTCATCTACTGTCATCCCCAAACAGCCCTGTGAGGTCTAACACCCAGTTTCCAGCTGAGGATACACCCAGGCGCCGAGCAGCTTTCAGCTCTGGCTTGTCTGCTTGCACGCTGCTTGGCGGGGGTCTCCCGACATTGGACAAGGTGGACAGAAGACGACAAGGTCAGTGCATCCTTAGGTATCAGCTGGGAAGCCACGGCACGGAGATCTCAAGCCAAGAGCTTCAAAGCCGTTGGCTCACAGCACATCGTGTGTACCGATATCCCTGGGTCTGGGCTTCTAAGAGTCCGTGTCATACCTGTATTGTGTACCTGCAACTTCAGGTAATGATCAGATTCTTTGACTGGAATATGAAAGAGTAGCAAATGTCAAGTGCGTCATTGCATGATGAAAAAAATAGCTTTTTAAACTAGTACTTATCTAGGTGTAACAGATTCATTGGCAATAAAATAGAATACCTTTATTTCTTTTTATTCCCTGTGTTAAAAAAAAAAAAAAAACCTCCAAGCCCATATAGTTTCACTGATGAATGCTACCAAACATTTAAGAAAATGAAAATTGGAGACAATATTTCCCAACACTTTCTGTGAAACTGACTTTTCTTACATCAGCTAGAAAATGCACTACAAAGTATACACAAAGTAAAGCCCAACCTGGAGAACAACACTCCTCATCTACATATATTCAAAATAGTTTAACAAAATTTTAGAAAATGAATCCAACAATATATTTGTTAAGAGTACACCATGACAGATTTATTTCAGGGTTATAATGCTGGCTTAACATTATAGAGTTAATTAATGACCCAGTTGGAAGACTTTTTCAAAGTCATACGATTTCAAAATTTAATAGAATGTTACAGTTATCAAGAAATTGAAGCATTAGCATAAAATAGGGGAAGACATCAATGGAAGGAAAATAAAATACTAAAATACATGTAACGTATGTATAAAACTGTCCACAAAGGTACAATAGTAACTCTGGAAAAATGATGAATTTTCAGTAAATGCTAGGGAGGAGCTAGAGGTGTTTCCAATGGGCACAAAGGAACATTTTGGGACAATGGTTGTGCTCATTATTTTGGATGTGGTGATGGTTTCATGGGTGGAGATCTAGGTCAAAATTTACGGACTCATACGCTTTAAATATGTACTGTTCTTTGTATGTCCATCACAATTCAGTAAACAAATCCTTCTAAGTCTCTTTATTTTAGTATTATTATAACAATGTAGGCAAAACACTTGAATTCAAATTAGCAATTATTAATAATTTTAGTTTTAGGCACAGTCATATTATATACATTAAAACAATATGATATTGTACAAAACAGTATTCAGGATGAAACATTAAAATCATCCACTAAATCTAACAAGACTGGCCCCGTATTCTCATATGTTAGTAGAAAAAGGTGTTAATGTTCTAATCACAAGACACTCAATCCTGTGAATAAGACCCATCTGATCACCAAAGCCTCAGTAAAAGCCCTCTGGGCAGTGCATGGTGTCCCATTGTAACAGGGTTTATCCAAGGGGGGCTCCCAAATGGGGATCTGTAACGAGGTCAAGAACTCAAGGTGTCCCCTGGTTGCAGAGCCTGCGTAAGAGCTTGAAGATGATTGGCTCCACACCACGGGGCCATGCCTGCCCGGACTTACTATGGCAGCCCAGCAAAGCTGGAAAAGTATGGGAATGCTGGCAGCTGTGGCCAGTTGTGGGAAAAGTCAGAAATGGTGCAGCAGAGGAAGATTGGCGTTGGGATTTAAACCCAGGCTCGGCAGCCATGCAAGATGTTTTTGGGACCACTCGGCTTGGGCAGAGAAGAACCGTGGACTTCTACTTCTTTTTCTGAGATATGGTACCCCGGACTGGGCAGAGGGGGGAGGGAGAACTATGAGTTTGTGGGTATTCTAAAGGACTTTGGGATCTAAATGAATACATTGTCATTACTCTTAAGTTTGTATAACTCTTTAAATAAATAATCCCTTTCCTTTTCACCAATCTCTGGCATTGAGAGACGTCTTTCCCTGGTGGCGGGCAAGGAGAACCTAGTATGGGGTGGGGGACCCCCAGAGCACAAGGGTGGGTCCATTTGGTAGTAGCATATCATTTGCCCCTCCCCCCCACCCCAATCCAGGTCTGTTCTGTAACACCATGAATTACCAGAACACTGATTCAGGGAAAATGCTGAGAACAAGTGTTTTGGAAATGAAAAGGTGCTTAACATTTCTTTGTGAGGAAATAGAATTGATCATTTTTAAAAGAGATAGAACAAAAACAAAATGAGAAACATTTCTTATTGTCTTTCAGAACGGTTTGTCGTAATTAGGCTAACATTCCTTTGCTTTTGTCTTTTAATGCAACGGGGCAGGCACACACACCCATCGCTTTAGTCTGGTTAATGATGACCCCTTGCATTTCTTCATTTCTAAATGCCAGAGCAATTCTTTCTCGTAGCCTACTTTGCACCTCATCGGAGAAAATTAGGTTATGTCAGCAGTTTTGTGTAAGTCCACTTATGTTTTCTGTAGGTCAAACTCAATGAATTAAATGATCATTTTATCTCTTCTCAAAGAAAATGCAGTTTGAGGGTATAATTCCTTTAAAACCTGTGCCTCCTAAGATATTTATTTAATGAGTACATTGTAGATCAGAACTCAGTGACAAGCAGGAAAAGGATAGATGAAGAATCAAGTTGAGTATTTTTATATCTGCTGGGCTGTGATCCAGAGTTGGAATTGCAGATGAACATATTCTTATTCTAGCCCTGTGATTTGTCTCATATGTTAGCTAGAAAAGGAGTTTTCTTCCTTCTGGCATAGGTGATTGATCTCTAAAAGGCACTGTATATCAGGATAATTATAATCTTAGAATCATAAAGCCTGTAAATAAATTTTTGCTCCACTAGTTATTACCCATGAAAGAGAACTTATTTAAATCTCTCTGAATCTCAGTTTCCTTATTTTAATATGAGAAAAATACTATCTATTTTGTTTTAGGAGACTAATCAGATGTTTATGAGAGCAGTACACTAACTAGTGGTAGAGACCTGTCACAGATGATGCACCCAGTGCTCACAGTTATGCAAATGTTCCTGCCTCTGAGATTGCCCTCTCTGCTCCAGCTTGAACATGGTGAGTGAATACCCAGCATCCCTGGCCACACAGGGCACCTCTGACCATAAGTGGGCCACGTTGGGTGTCTCATTTTTGGTGCAGTGATTGATCCAGAGAGTGAGCATGAAACTGATGATTAGTGAGACCCTGTCCTCAGGTTTCTATAAATGCAACTGAAAGATAAACCTCTCTCTCTCTCTCTCTCTCTCTCTCTCTCTCTCATTCATTGTGAGCCTACATCGGTCAGTGGCCTCCTTCTTCAGTGTGCTCTGGAAGCATAGAATGCACCTGGTGTGTACAGAGATTCAGAGCAGTCCTGTTTGGGGTGGTGGCACTTGTCTCCACAGCACTGTTTCTAAGGAGCTCAGAGATTCACTGGAGTCCGAAGAACCTGGACTGTCTTGTCAGGTTAGCAAACGGCAGATATCAAATTCTGAGTAAACCAAGAGCAAAAGGCAATAGCGACAGGAGCGTCTGCGGTCTCGAGTTTAATGCAGCAAACACGTGGGTAATATTTCTGTGGTTCCTGGTTAGGTTTTCCTTTAATTTACAGAACCATTTATCATTCCAATGAATTCTTCTCTTTACTTAAATTAGCTTTATTTACTTTTTTGGTCCAAATTGTTTCCGACAACTATATGCTGTTTTCAATGCCTTCCAAAATATCTTGTATATAGTAAATATTAACACATTATTCTAACAATTTGCTTAATAGTTTAAATTATTTATGAGATTGTGACTATTCCACAAAAACAGAATGGACCCTACCCCAAATTTGGTTCAATGTTGAGGTCAACGACAGCACACATGCAACCAAGAGGCTGTCCTTGCATGGACTGAAAGGTCAGGGTGGAGAGGCTGGTTTGGAGTCTGCACCTTGCCTAGGGGATGGAGCGACAGGTTTTGTGTGTGTTCAGGGTGGGCCGTGAGTGGTTTGAACTTCCCACTGGTGTGGAAAGGAGGAGCACACTGATACTTTCGCTGATGCTTTCAAAGACCTTTGCTGAGGTTAGGTGGAGGGGGAGTAGGGAGAGGTCAGGCTCAAGAGCTGTCAGAAGCCACACGTCTAATGTGGATCAAGGCTTTGCATACAGTAAATCCCTTCCCTCAGTGATGGCATCCTCTGCAGGCGGTGCCTTGTTCATGTCAGATCATAGGTAGCCTGGGATTTCTCACAAACAGCCGATGCTAACTGGGTTATCCAAATGAGGACGTTTTAGCCATAACAGTATGCCTGTCCTCTCAATTATCAATCCAATGGATTGAAAAGTATTGAGCTAATAGTCTCCATTTAAAATTCTTGCATAGAAACATGGATATTTAAAGCAAATTGAATGTGTTCAATTTCTCCCAATATGTATTTATTAGCTCTTGAGCATGGTTTAAACATGCCGGTGAAGGTTGAAAGCCATTAGTGTAGACGCTAATTGCTATGCAGGAAGACCTGCCAGCAGTAAATCTGGAAATATAGCCCCCTCCGTCTTAATGCGCAACTTTCAGCACCTAATCCGATTTCATACTTCTGTATATTTTTAAAATTTATGATATATGAACAAGTACATTAAATGTAATGATTGAAATACAAGGAGCACATTACTGAAACACAAAAGGATGTTCAGGCACGGCTGTCGGCCCTGGGAAGGACATCACACAGAGATGATATTTAGTTGGCATTTAAAGAAAAAATAAGTTTCCTCTTGGGGTGCAGTGAATGTGATGGGGTGCTGCAGATAACAGAAAACAGTCAGGATGGCAGCTCTGGCCAGGCTGGGGCTCTCAGTGCCTGGGGAAAAGGAGATTAGGGAAATAGTAAAATGTCTGGATAAAGGAAAGAGATCAAATGTGGGTGAATATCACAATAATTTTTCAAATGAAGAAAAATTTAAGAAATTAAAAATGCAAATCTTTAAATTATATAAATACACAAAAATAAAATTAAAGCAAGGGTGAATATTCAAGAAGCATGCAGTGAGGTAGACTGTGGGAAATACAATAAGACAATTAACCAACATAAAAATTCATTAAGGGCCTACAATAATTAGATATAATTAATTTAAATTTCTTTTCATTTCTGCAATTTTTCCTTCCAGTGCCAGGCAGTCTGGTAGCAAAAGAGAAAAAGATGGAAATACTGCTGTGGAGAGAAGTGGAGGCCACATCCACAGAAAACTCTGCCACCAGAACCATTGTAGTTACTAGAACACACTACATTCCTGAGAAAACACAGATGCTCAGTGGCAGTAGGTACATGGGCACGGGTTAGGCAGACTGCACACCTGCCAGATTCCTAAGTTAGGTCACAGGGGCAGGAAGGAGAAACCCTCTAATGCGAAGGGCTGTTGTCTGAGGAAGATGTGGACCTTGAGATATTAGGAGCAGGGAATCTACTGAAGCTAAGGACCCGGGAGTGTGAAGAGGATCCTCACAAACATACTCAAATCAAATATCTCTGTACTTATTCACTTGATACCCACTGAGTACTGGGCATTGTTTGGCTGGAAGAACCATTGGCCAAAAATTGATCTTGAAATTGAGGACTATCCAGTGAAATGTATTTTATATTAAAAAGCAAGAAAGGCATTTTATACAAAACCCCCTCATCCTCACAGTCGCCTTGTCGTTACCTGAACTTCAGAGATGAGGAAACAAGGACTTATAGGAGCTAAATTAAATGCGCAGAGGCAGGCCCCTGATTATGCCTCAGACACTGTAGGAGGCAAACCTTGTTCTACTTGGATGCAAAGTACTTTATGACTGATTTCCCAGCAAGAACATATCTCCACAAGGAAAACTAAATGTATATTAGATACTGGTATCTTGCCTAATATTGGACATTTGGAAGAGATACTAAAATAATTATCTGAATCAAAAATAATTATCTGAACAAAATAAATCCAAGTACAAATAGTATGGGAAGTGACAAGTGATATATATCCTGAGACTCCCAGAACTTGTAAATAGTTAAACAAAAATTAAGGTGATCAAAGAACGTGTAATTGAAAGCATCACTTTAATAAATATTCTAAGGGATTATAAATAAGAAGAACACACTGTAGAATGAGATTTTCTAATTTGTGACCTTCGAGAAGCAGATGTGAATTTGTGAAATGTTTGTTTTCCAACAATCCTGTGCAGATTGAACACATACCCTCTGATGCCCAGGATGGGTCACATGGCTGCTAGGCACTGGGAATGAAGTGGTGAAGTGATGGGCATTAGATTTCCTTCTGAGGAAACATCACTGATTAAATCTATAAACCTTGCTCCCAAAATGCACATATGTAATTCATAAACTCCAAATTTGCAAATGTATTGTTCACACTGGCATAAAATGTGGTGACTTAAAGCAGAACCTTCTGGCGAGGGCTGCTCGAAAGGTCCAAGTGTGTGGCCAACATGCACGCTAGCATTATTTTCAGTACATGTGATTTTCAAAGGCCAGAACATGGATTCAAGATTGTCCCTTCTCAGAGAGGCTACGTTTTCTGCCAAAAGACACAGAGAGGGAAGAAGCTTTGCTTGATTGAGAGGATGCATCTGATTGAGAGAAACTTCTGTGCTGATGATTATGAATTCATTTCTACCTATGCGTGTACTATTTTATTCAACCTGCAGATTTCTTGGTTTCTTGTGATTTCAATTCTGGAAAAAAAATTAACTTAAGGATGCCTAAAACTTGTAACAAATGTGCAAGTGCCAATTATCTAGATATAGGTATATGTATATGTAATATACACACATTCATCTCCTATTGATGTACAACTAGTCAGCACAAACCCAGAGGTTGAAACAATACACAGTTTCTGGGGCAGCTCTCTGGACATGGCGTAAGTGTGTCCCCCGACTGCAATCAAGGTGCCAAGTGGGGTCACAATCTCACGTGAGGCTCAGAGGCTCCTTCCGTGCTCACAGGGATGTCTCCAGAATGCATTTTCTTGTAGCTTAGTGACCACAGCGGGTTCTTTTAGGGTTCTTTAGGAAATCTACTTCTTTGAGTTGCTGAGCTCAGGGAAAAAGTAAGTTCTTCTTGAAAAGACTCATTTGATGAGGGCAGGTCCCAGGAAAGCTCCCTTTAGTTAACTCAAAATCAACTGATTAAGCTACATCTGCCAAGTCCCCTCCTGTGTGCTATGCAATGTCACATAACCACCAGAATAGTATCACATTGCAGTCACAAAGCTTCCACAGGCTTGAGCTGAGCGGAATTATACGAGTGTGTAAGTAAGTCACTGAGCTATTTTAATGTTCTGCACACTATGGTATGTTTATAGAGAGAAATTCAGAAATCACCGTCGTAGAGCTAATTCAAAGAGTAACATGGAAAACAGTGAATAAGAAACAAAACATTTGATTTCTTTTTCTTGTTGTCAATAGGAACAAGTTCAAAATTTGCAAAACCGATATTACAACATTTCCAATTTTAGGAAATTTAAAAAAGGGAAATGTGTATTCAATAAATTTTCTTGGCGTTTCTTCTTTTCATTTTCTCCTCTGTCAGCTTTCCATTCCTTTTTCCTTCAAAATTGTTCCAGTGAAATGATAAAATTTCTGTAATCTGGGAACAATATGTAGACTTAACTGAAAGTAATTGTGTGCTAGTGAATCCCCTGAAATAAAAATAGCTGAGAAAGGACAACTGTGTACACATAGCTTCATTTCCTTTTTTTTTTTGGCATATGATATAATCGATTTCTTTTCAATCTGAGGGCCATGCTATGAGCTTGCTTCCTCTTTCTCTGCCCGGAAGGTGTCATGAAATAAATAATAGCTATGTAAGGGCCAATTCATTATACATTCCTCTTTCTCTGTGCCACTCCACCAAGTGCTGCCACAGTAATGCCACCTCTGTCCATGCCCAGAAAGACAATGGTACACCAGTTATTCTTCAAAGAATCAGAGACTAGACGAAGAGAAAAGGAGAAAGTTCTGATGAAAATTTACTTTTCTTTCTCTCAAGATAATGTGTTCTCCTACTTATCTTAAGTCCTGTCTTCCATTCCATTTTTCCTGATAACATATTAAATGTAAATCTTGATTTCGATCAAGTTTTTTGAAAGGTCTGTTGACTTATGTGAATCTCACATTAAATTTTTGTTTCTACTGTAAAACAAGTGAGTTCTTTGCTGTAATTCAATCTGTAAAAAATTTCCAAAACAATAATCTCAGTTATTAATTTATTTCTCCATGTATCATCAGCATGTGTCATTGAAGAGCATTCTGCCAACCCCTGAATAGGTGGACAATAACAAATCAGTGAGAACAGCAGAAAGCTTGGGGACAGTCTGTAAAGTCCATTTGGAGCTCCAGGCAGGGCAATATGGGCCTGGAAGTCTTCCTGAGGTACACTGATTTCTCTCAGAAGTTTGGTGCGATTCATGAGTAATGCTTTTGGAAATCATTTGGTCAGAACTCTTATGAATTCCATGGAAAACCAACTGGCTTGAAGTTCCTTAACCATCCTTGATATATTTGATAAGAATTAAGTACAAACCAAAAACTCAAAAGAAGCTACAAGAAGCCCATTTGCTTCAATATATAATCCATCCAAAAAAAATTGGCTCCCTTTTGTGAACATTCGTCAGTTTTTCAGATTGTGGAGCATTTGCCTCGGAGTTAATAATATTAGGCAAGGATAAAGACAAGTTTCAAAAATGGGGTAGAAAAAGGATGAGGAGGTCCATTTTTAGCTGCCTATTATTAGCAGCCTCATCAGCCTTGTCATTTCCTAAAGATACAGTATCAGTCTTTTTAGTGTGGGCTAAAGAGTGGACAAGAGCTATTTCAGAAAGAAATCGAAAAGCTTGCCATAGGGCAGTAATCGTATGGCTATTAGCAACAGAAGTACCTGCAGACATGAAGGGTCCAGGGAATTTCCAAATTGTGCCAACAGGCTGGCACACTTAGAGCCTGTGCAAACAGAGGTAGCTTGCCCTTCTGATGATGCACAGGATCTGGTAAGAGTTCTTCTGCATGCAGCGGCTTGTGCTGAGTTGACTGTGAGCAATGAGTGTGCCTCAAGCATTTCAGGTGGGGAACCTACAGCATAACCAGTTATGTTTTCCCAGAATTCCCTTTACAGGAGCTGTCACTAAAGCAAGTACGTCTAGGCTGGCTAAAGAGATGTCTGAGATCCTGTCATGGCTCTGAGCCCATTTTTAGAGTTGCGAGGCAATCTTGTGGAGTGGGGTGGGGCCCCCATCATCAGGGAGGGGTCACAATGTAAGTGGATTTTAAGTATTACAATGAAGAGGATGAAGGAAGGGTTAGTTCAAAGTGCCTGTTCTCAGGTGGTTGGCGCCATATGGAGAAATGTTGTGTTCTATGAACTTGAAAAATAGCACAACCAGCATGGAGAACACTGAGAGGACTAGGGAGCTTAATGTTACAGGGCTGGCTTCATCTGATCAAGGTGGCCGCTGAGGCCATCACATGGGGGCATGCCTGATGCCACTGGAGCTATCTGACATGACAAATATGCTGTGGGGCACATCTGAGAGACACGATTGTCCTAGAGTGCTCGCAGCAATCCCGTTATTTGTAGGGCAGTGTAAATGAAAAGATGCGTCAAAATTTGGGAAGCCAAGAGCCAGCAGTGTAGACAGAGCTAATTGTGAAGCTTCAGAGGACGTTAGTGCTGAGAAAGCCAGACAATGGGCTCTGGGCGGGGGGGGGGGTACCTGGAGAAGGGTATACAGAGGTTAGCCAAGGATGTAAAATTTAGAATCCATTAACACAGTAGCAGCTACCCTAAAAATGTATGTAACTGTTTTTGTTTTATTTTGTTTCATTTGGGGAGGAGAAGGATGGAAAAATTTGACTCAAGTTATTTGGGGTGAGGTGAGCTTTTGGATGTGCAGACATATATCAGGTCCGAAGTAAGGACTGTGGCTTGCCCCCCATTCAAGTTTATAGCTGGAGGCTTCACAGCCTGAGTAAGCTGATGTCTGAGAAGAATGAGGGCATCCACAAGAGCACCTGCTCAGCTGGATTACAAAGTATAAAGTCATCCATCCATAGGCCTCTCCAGTGTGGGCCATGAGTCAAGGCTATAGAACTGAGTCTGTTCTGAACTTGGCGAAATATGAAGGGAGACTCACAATATTGGTGAAGTACCCAAGTTCATTTTCATTGTGAGTTAGGGGGCAATGGAGTTGGAAAGGAAGCTTAGCAAAGGTAAACCAGGCTGAGTCAGTGGGGGATGAGGTGAGAATTGTGGTGGCTGAGTTTGGGACCATGGGGTGCGGAAGGGTAACAGCAGGGGATGGTCCTTAGGTCCTGTATGAATTGGCGGATTTGTTTACCTTCAGGATCACATGCACCTTCTTTCTTCACTGACAAGATTGTACTGTCACAGGGTAAAAAAGTAAAAAATAATATACCCTATTGTGAGAGGGAGTCTGTTATAAGGTTAAAACTTCATTTTGCATTTTTGGAGAGAGAGCCCTGGGACACTGTGAGGAAACAGTTTATTTTCCTCTCAGCAAAGCACATGGGTTCTGCCCTCCACAGCAATGGGGCTTCCTTTGCGTGTGTGGCCCGGAGGCTAACTGGGACTTCTCTTAAAGAGTCATCCTCTTCAGAGGAATTTAAATAAAGATGAGTTTCCAGTAAAGAAAACAAAATGGGGCTTGGTCTAAGTGCAGAGAAATAAATATCCCTTTATCGTTGCAATTTGCAGCGGCATTAAATTTACATAACAAATTTCTACCAAGAAAGGGTGCTGATGAGCAAAATGAGACAAGCAAGCTACAGTGTGTGTTAAAAAGGCCTAAAGATATTGGGCAGACTGATTTTTGGGGAAGGAAGTAGGCTGTCCGGTCACTACAACTGCCAGCACGGAATCACAGGTGACAGGTAGAGAAAAATCCTCTGAGCAGACGCTAGAGAAAAGTCACTCCACCATCAATTAAGAGACCAGTTTCTCAGTGCTCTGTTTTAAGGTTGATGGTTGGCTCTGGGATGCGACTGAGGATCAGGTGGCCCCATCTACTAAGAGAGAATTGTCCCTCCGGACAAGAAAAATTTTCTGAGGGTGATTTTGTTTGTTTTTTTTTGCAGAAGGACTGGACAGCTCCCCTTCCAGGTAGAGAGTTCTTTTAATATCTGCAAGAGACTGAAGACAAACACCTTTGTCTAAGCAGGTTTTTGTCTGTTTTCAGGGTCACACTTTTGTTTTTCTAAAGACTCAAATTGCAAAGCAAGAATGATCGCTGTTCCAGAAGGTTTATTCTGTTTAGACTACATGTTAGCCTTCAGTAGAGTATCTTTTCCTTTTCTTCCTTTTCTTTCTTTCTTTTTTTTTTAATTTTAGTTGTTTGATATGCAATATGTTTTTGTATGCAGGTAGTAAATAAACTTGTATCTTCAAAAACAAAAGGATAGCTTTTAATCATTTTTTTCTTCTACATTCCTGAAGACTATTTTCAAAGATTCACTATTGAGCTTAACTGCTGCCCAGGCTAATTTATCATAGTATTTTGAATTTGCTTTCTAATATATGGGGAGAAAATTTCCCACGAGAACAGAAATTGAAAGTTGTCTATGCTCTGGGGTTTCTGACTACAATGAAGTGAGTCTCTGAAAAGTTTGTATAAATCATTCAGCAAAGACTTTTGGGTATTCTTCTTCCTCAGCACAAAATTTAACTTTTTTGACCAATTAATTTCAGGAGGAGAGACTTCAGTATTGCTCCTAGAAGGTACTGAGTATTAACTTCTAGCTGAGTAGCTCCTGGACATTTCTAGGAGGACTTGGGAGAGGTTCTGGCCACCTGTTTCCTGAGTGAAGGGGGGTTTCTCCAGAGGACCACCTGGCCTGTCTGATAACTCTGGTACAATCATGTGCTGGCAGTATGTCCCTAACAACCAGTCCAGATGCCACTAATCTTTCTAATTTCTCTCTGAACTTTCCAGGGTCTTCAGAGAGTGGAAGTAAAGGATTTTATAATTTAAAAGATCAGCTGCCATTAGAGACTATGAACTCTCTGCAGTGGGGACCCAGCATACATCCACCAGGGACAGGACATGTGAATGTCTGAAGCTGGCAGGGCCTGCTGATCAAGCCCTGGAAAGGGCGAATCATAAGACAGAGCACACTGAGCCTTCCCGACTGCTTCTGCTGAATCCACTTCCTGGCCTTCGTGATTTATGTAAGTCAGCTGTATGCCTCTCACTTCAAATTCAGGCCTTAGTGTCCTCTGTAAATCTTATAAAGAAAGAATAGTTTGTTTGAGATATTTCTTGTTTCATGAGATAGGCCGGTAATGCTACGAATTTCCCTCTTAGGACTGCTTTTGCTGTATCTCACAAATTTGGGGTTGTTGTATTCTCATTTTCATTTGTTTCAAGCTGGTGATTTCTAGGGTGAGGGTGATGGGAGGTGGAGGAGGGTATAGGGGAACTTAAATAGTGATGGACAGAGACTTGATTTGGGGTGGCGAACACACAATACAGTGTATGGATCATGTGCTGAATTGTGCACCTGCGACCTGTGTGATTCTGTTAACCAGTGTCACCCCAATTAATTCAAAAAAAGGGAAAAAGAAAGGATAGTTAAAATAGGCACCTGGGAGTTTAAAGAGTTTTCTGTGGCAGTTTGAACACTTTTGGAACTCAAGAGATTTGACTGGTGATCTGGGGCTGTGTATGAAGTTGGAGCTGAGCTTTGAGGGGTGCAGTTGAGACTGGGTCCCAGGGAACAAAAAGATATACTTCAAAGTCGGGACAGGGAGTTGGGATAAAAAGAGAAACTATGAAGGAGGAAAAGGGCAGTTTACATGAGATTTGGGTTTTAATTTTTGCTCTTTGTCTGGTTTATGTCTTTTTAATTTTATCAAGGACTCTCTGAGGCACAGGTGGCAAAGACAAGGTCCATGGGCTGAATCTGGCCGTCTACCTTGTTTTATCTGGCCCGGCACCTTGTTTCTACCTGGCCGCAGTGCCGAGCTCCTTGCCCCTAGTTAAGGAGTAGTTATATTCCTACGGTCCTAAAATTACATTCGGCCCTTTGAAGGCAACTGTGAGGCTGATGTGGCCCCCGGTGAAAATGAGTTTGACACCCCTGCTATAAGGCTAGCCATTATCCTGCCTTTTGTGTTCTTTTGGATTTGACCCGCCCATAAATAAGGCAGCTGACTACAATGAGAGGCCTCTAACTGTTTTTTAAATAGAGACATTTTTTCTAGTTTTGAATGGTATTTGCAATGAGGTTCTTGGATACCCTGAAACAGAAATGGAGAGGGAACCCCACTGAAATTTGCAGAGAGATTTTATATTAAGCTTATGTGTTAACACAAGGAAGGCAGCACCAAGGAAAGGTGATTCTGACCTGGGCTGAGGGCTGGCTCTGCTTGGCTGCTTCCGCAAACTGGGGACAAAGCGGGGACAAAGCGGGCTGTGTGAAAAGAGGCTCTTTGAAAAAAGGCAGATTTGTGGAGCTTCCCACTGCAGGGCTGGGAGACAGCCTCTTTCTGTCACGTTGCTTGGAGAGATGGTGGCGTTGCTCATTCCAGCACCCCAGGATACCAGCTGGGAGAACAAGATCAGCTATTTCTGCATTCTTTGAAGAGAGGGGAGGGGTGGACATTTTTGAGGACAGCTTATCTGACTTCCCTTCTGACCACCTGGTCATAACTTGTCTTTGTGGCCACCCAGTATCTTTTATTCCTCAGCCCCATGTCCCTGTGTTTTTTCAAAAAATACTTCTTATGTGGCCATTAACAAATAGGGCCCCTCCTACGTTTATTGTAATAGTTAATAGTGAATCAATCCAATCAACTTCTTTCTGGAAACACCCCAAGGTAGCTTCCCAGGCATTGAATAAATCCCAGGTGGCTACAGGCACCCTAGCCTGGGGACAGATGATGCAACCCCCGTAATCCAAAAGTTCACTCCCCAAATCCAGAAAGCCGTGACTTTCACTGCACAGATGGTAAGAGAGGTGGAGTAAGAATAAAATCAATATGTAACTAAAGAGAGAGATACTCAACCAATATTTGTGCTTGCTGACCAGGTGGGATAAATGCAGGAAAAATGGAGGAATCCACCTTGCAATATGCAGTCCAAGAACAGAAACAATTTTTCCCCATGAGCCACCTGCCACTGACGTTTTTGGGGTCTGTTTCTTTCCCATGCATCTCTTTTTTTAGCCATATGTATGCCTAGTGGTAATCATTTTCTCTAACCCACCTAAGTCTGTTCATATTATCAACAAAACTCATACTTTCTTTATTTCAATGTGAGTTTCCAGATTCACAGTTATTGGCCTATTTAAAGTAACCTCTCTCCTTCTCACTTGTCAGATTCTATACACGCCCCAGGATGCTCTGAAAGTAGTCCTACCCCATTATGCTTACTACCACATCTCACTATAGTGCAGACTTCTCTTTCATTTGAGTTTTACTTTTTGTTACCTTATTTTGTGGATTAGACCTAGAAAATCTAAGGTGGAATTATGCGTACAATCTATTAAAAAGAGACACTTGATTTGTGATATTAAAAATGCATTTGGTCAAGTTAAATCTAATGATGAAAAACAAGTATGGTAACATTTCTATAATTTTGTAAAAAAGAATTTCATTGGTATAGCAACTGAAAAAATTCTCTGCTGAGATATGATTAATTATAATTAATTGCATTAAGAAGGCAATATTGAAAATATAAAATGTTTTCACTTTGGAAATTGAAAGCACTGAAAAATATTGCATCTAATTAACCTATTGAATATTAAAATATCTCATGACTACATAGTACAAATACAGATGTTCACCTATAACATGTGTTAGAAGATTCTCCAAGTAAATTTTCTGAATGTTTAGAAACAAAGATAATTCACACCCTGTGTAAAGTTATCTCTATGTTTATTGAACCGCCATTTTTAGTTTGCACCTATTTTTCCCTCCCTCTGACAATAAGCCTTCATAAAAGAGATAAGAAAATGTGAAGAAAATTAAGGTATGAGAGTTTAGAATTACTGCTATTTATTCACTTGAATTTAGATCACTTTGTTTGTCCATCTTTTCTGTTTATTCTCTTTTCAGGACTTTTCCCTCAACACTAATGAGTTCTGTGCCTGGCTGTTGGATTATTTGCAATGAAAGCCATCTGGTAACGTGTCATTTATTTTAAATGAAATTCTTAGCCTACTCTTTCCCACCGGCAGTTGATCACAGGAGATAAGCTACTCCTAGGATAAATGAAAAATCATAGAATTGTTCTATTCATGGCATCCACATTTTCTCTCCCTTGCAGCTGCCATCCAGGGTTTAACAGTTAATAATTACTCACGGAGAACAACTTCATTTCTCACAGCCGCAGGAACCTGGTTTTATGATGAATGACAAGCTTCTTTCTTCTAATGACATGGCCATTTACCATACTTAGGTATTAGGTGGATTTGCACTTCTAGAAAGTTAAAGAATTTTGTCTCACTCTCTTTTGCTCTTGGAAATGATGTGACTGGGTAGGGAAACGCCTCTGAAGCTGCTGGACTCATTTGACTTCTAAGTACAAAGTGTATAAAGAAGGATTAAATAGTTTTACTTATAAGTCAAGTATCCTTAATTTCATTGGCTCTTAATTTGCTTTAAAATAAAAATATAAATCAAATATAAGGTTTAATATGATAAGTATACAAATTAAAAAGGTCAGATTATACTACCTGCATTGTAACAATGAATTTTCTTCTCCTGTCCTGTTCCTGCTCCCCAGAAGGAAACATTTTTGATATTTCTACTTTCTTGACTATGTTTGTCCATATTTCTAAACAAGTCTTATAGAAGTACTAATTTAGTTTTTAATATGTTTTATTGTCTCAGGGAAGCTAATGTTTTAACTCTTCTATTTATTTTTTAAAATATTTTATTTATTTATTTTTAGACAAAGGGGGAGGAAGGGAGAAAGAGAGGGAGAGAAACATCCGTGTGTGGTTGCCTCTTGCACACCCCCTACTGGGGACCTGGCCCACAACCCAGACATGTGTCCTGATTGGGAATTGAACTAGCGACCCTCTGGTTCTCAGGTTGGAGCTCAGTCCACTGAGCCACACCAGCCAGGGCTTAACTCTTTTATACACATACTCATCTACAACAAAACAACAAGCACACAAACACATACACATCTTCAAGTCCTGATCATTGTTCCTAGTGTTCTTTCCCTTTTGCCCCTTTCAAATTTAAACTTATCAAGTCTTTTACCAAGCAATTTGAATAATTGTGTTTGTTTAGAATCTTAGGTTTACTTAGAGCCCCACGTAACAGAGTATGTTGTATCTAGATAAATACTGTTTTGCGGATTTTTTGTGGTCATTCTCATAACAACAAAGTTACATACCAAATATATTTTCTCATTTACTCACTAAGTTAAAAGGTGTTAGTTCTATTTTGAACTCTAAACTGGATGTTGGGTGTTGAATTTTAAAAATATAGATAATAAAAAAGATGAAAGATAAATAGATAGATAATAAATAGACATAAACATTTCTATAAAAAAAACTAATGCTTGTTCTAATGATTGCTTCAGGAATTTAGAAGGGTCAGCCTATTATTTTGAACATAGCACTCTTCAGGATATAAAATTATTTTATTTAGCTCTTTATTATGATCAAAAATCTAGCTTGCACCAAATAAATACTCATGCAAACTAAATAATACTCAAGTATAGATCGGTATAGGCAGTCAGAGGGATATGATAGTTTTCTTTCTAAACATGACTCCAAACTTAGCTAGAAAAGGAATAAAGTAAAATTTAAAATAAATTATATTTATTGTTGCTTTTTAAAGTTATTATCATTTATTTTCACTCAAAAACCTAAGAGGATTAGGGTACCGGTATTCCAATAGGATATTGCCATCTCCATGAAATAATACAAATAAAAAGAGGCCCCTTAGTGGAATGAAAAATGACACCCAAAGTCGATGAGGCATAAAGAAAACCATCATGTAGAGATGTTGATGGAGGTGATGTCAGGGTGCAAGGCAAGAACAGCACGGGTAGGATGTTCTTATGCCAGTGATAACGTTATTTACTGAGCAAATTCATGTAAGCCACTCTGGCAAAAAATGTATGCAGATAAATTTATTGCTTCCAGTCCTTAGTGGACACATTCCAAAGTTGGATTAATAGAAACAAGTAGAATTGTACATTTAAAAAAATGTTAGCTTCTCTTCTGTTCGGCCATCATTTTTCTTTCTTGCACATGGATGCTAGTGAAAGATAATAATGCTATAAAACCTGCTTTATAGCACAGAGACGACTGTATGTCATCAACCATGCTTTATAGCACATGTCAGCCAAAGCTATTGTTGGGCTGACTTGCTTTATGTTTCATGTGGAACATATTTTTAAATTAAATAAAAACTGCTGTTAACATAAAACAATCTCCTAGAGTCAAGCAAATATGTTTTCTCTGAAAAGCAAAACCCGTGGTTCATGAGAGTGCAAGGTCATCTCTGGTGAAGGATGTCTAGTCTCGTTTTGTCCTTCATAGTTAACCACAGATTTGAGATGGTTAGAAAAGAATCGAATGCCTTGAAAAATATCCTCAAAAATGGGGAAATATTATTAAATCTGAAATAGATGATAAGGTTTATTGTCATATTGTAAAAAATCTCAAGTGACTTAGGTGATCTACCTGAAAAATAATAAGATAAAAATGTATGTATATACATGAATATATATATATATATAATATATATAAAATTTTTAAAGCTCTGAGCCAAGTCAGTAGATTTAATTTTAGGATTGATGGTGTCAATAATTAGCTATGTAATGTACAAACATTATGTTTTTTTGAAGAGGACTACTAATATGACGTGTGTCATCTATATTTCAATTTCAAGAATGACACGTGTGCCCTGGAACTAGAACACATAGTCTGTCAGGACCCGCTGCTCTCTACCTTGGTTGCTCTTTTACATCCTGGTAGTCACCAACTTCCTGGTCTATTTACTGAATCTTTTTGTCCCTCCCTACCCTTGTAGATGAGTCAGGGTTCTGGCAGGAAAAAAGATGGTGTATTCAAAAAGGGAGATTGGAGATGATAATGAGGTAGTTTTCAAAGGTATAACAAGATTGTGGAAAAATTCTAAGTGAAAGTTTGTACACTGGATTGCTAACTGCTCTGGAACATTACCAACCCCAGGGTTGCAGGAAAAGACAGGCAGAGTAGTTATTGAAATACAGTGAGGGGGTTGGAGCGGAAGGGGTTGGGGAAAGAAAGAAAGAAAGAGAAAAAACATGTAAGAATAAGTACTGCCATTCCCAACAGTTTTCTGGGAGGGTGCCAAAGCTAAACAGAAGAAAGAAATCAAGGAAGCTACCAGGGCAGGCCTGCTTCCCAAGGCGTAGAAAACAACTCAGCTGCCCTAGGTCCTGGCCATATCTCACATGTGGACTCTGCTGGTCACGCGTCACCTTTCATAATGGTTCCTTCACCTTTGGTTCAACTACTAAGTGGCAAAATCTTTTCATTCTTCCTAGTTCATGTACTCTGAAATGGTAACATAATTTGTCTTTTTATGACAGGGCATAGCTCCTAAAGACTACCTGCTATTGAATAACAGGCCAATTTTTTCGTTGTTCAATGATCTTTACAAAACTTGGCTACCTGGAATGCAGTAGAGGGACTATAACTCCCTGTAGAAATATCTGTGAGTGAGGACAGCAACTCAGAGTCCATTGTTCAGAAATCAAACCCTTCTGTTCCTCTATTTAAAATTTAAAAATGAGTTTGTTACCTGTGAAAGGAGAGGTACCACAAAGAGAAGCTTTTGAAATAGAAGGGACAGATTTAAGAGAAGAAATAAAAGCTAGCCTTGGAGAAAGGGTGTGACCTATTTCTTGCCATTTCGGAACACAACCTGCAGTTTTAGAAAAGAAAATCTCCAGTTGTGACATGTGTCAAAAAATTGGGAGACTTTCTGAATGCCCAGCTTAAAATCCCTGTAAGTTATGAAATAAGTGGAAGGCTACATTTTTAGCATCTGTTGATCGCAAAACAGCTTTTGTTTAAAGACACACAGATGCAGTGAAAATGTTATAAGAAATAGAGATAATCAAGAATGAGAGGATATTATTTGCATTCTTGAAAATCCCACACACATTGATAAGTTGAAAACCAAAATTAAAAATTGCAGCGAGTGCTAAAGGCATGCAAATGCAGCTTTCTATGTGTGTTCAGTGCAAGACACAGATGAATGAAGACAGACAGAAACACGGTCATTAGGGTCAGTCCTACAGAGATAAGTCAAAACTTTGAAAAACTTGGAAAATATTCCAACTGGCATTGATTAATTGCTATTGGTAAAAAATGGACTATTAAAGAATGGTAAAACTATGCAGATAAAAATAAATCGATTAATGATTTAGAATAAAAATAGTTTTCAATTGTACGTTTTATAAAAATGTACTTATTGATATACTATTCGAGGGAACTGATTGATTTCAATTTACTCTGTGGATAACATTGCTTTGAACTTCTCTGGCATGTGTCTTGCTATGCAAGCGTTTCTTTTGGGTACATAGTAGGGGTGGAATTTCTGGCACATAAGGTATAGGTATATATATAACTTTAAAATATAAACAAGCTTTTAAATTAATGTCCCCACCAGCAGTGTTTAGATTTTCTTCATATCATCAACACTCAGTATTGTCAGATATTATGAAAGGTTTGTAATGTTAGTTTACTGCATTTTGCAAAAGTTGACTTTGTACTCCCTGTTTATTAATTAAACTGAATGACTGTGTGTGTTTATTGGCCCCTTGAATAATCTCTCTGTGCATCATCTGTTCACATCTCTTGCCAATTTTTTCTGTTAGACTGTCTGACATTTTCTGTTAGAATATTAGGAGCTAAATTTACATTCTTGTTATGAGCCTTTTGTTGGTTATGTATATGTTACAAACACTCTTCCCACTTTGTGGTTCACTTTTTCCCTCTTTTTTATAACATTTTAATAAAAGGAATTATTGATTTTAGTAGATTCCAGTTTATCCATGGTCAATGCTTTTGGGGACTTGTTTAAGAAAGCTTTTCCTATCCCAAGATTACAAAGATACGTTGTATTTTCAAAAGCCTTATTTTTTTTACTTTTAAATTTTTACTGTACCTATAATTTCATTTTTAAATATGGAGTGAAGGAAATTGGAGATTTATTTTTTTTGTATGGTTATCCAATTGATCCCAAATCATTTATTGAGAAGACTGTTTTTTTTTCTCTCTGGTCTGCAATGCTACATTTTCTGTGAATCTATTTCTGGGTTCTATATGTGTCAGATTGTCCAATTAATCTACATGTGTTCGATCATAAATACCCAGCTTCATAATAAGTTCTGAAACTCAATATGATGTCAACCATTGAATATGCATCCAAAAAAGTAGGACACTCTCACATGTGTTAGTTAATCTGAAAGTGTTATTTTTCAGTATTTTGTGATATTTGTCTTGTCAGGATTTAAAATGACTTTTCTGCATAGTAATTTCCTATCTCACATGTCCAAAATATATTTTATTTTGTCCTCAATTTTTATTAGGTCGAATCCTGAAGTGCAGCTCCAATTTTCTCTCAGCATTTTGGAAGCATTGCCTTTCATCTGACATCTCATTGATTTGAATTTCTGGTAACGTAAACCCTACCTAACCCTGTTCCATCTTCTCCATAATCAGTTATTCTAGGATTTTACCTTTTCCATTATCATGGTAGACTTTCAGTTTCAGAAGGACTTTTGTGAATATAGGTCATTTTTATTAATTAAGCTGGGCACACCATCAGCTTTTTCACACTTAAACTTGGGAAAACAGCCTTCTATTGTTCGCTAGATTATCTCCTTTCTCCCCAGTTCTCCACTGCTTGTGCCTCACTCATGGACCTGAGACTCCTTGGATCTTGCCATTACGGCTGCCAACCTCTTTCCTCTGTCATTTTGATGTCCTTATTTTTCAAATCTAAGTTACTGGAGATTCACTTGGCTTTTATTATCAACATGACTATGCCTTGTTTGGCTTTCAGTCCCATGTAATCAAAAGTTTAACCTTCACTCTTTTTAAATGTATATTAATATAATATATATGTATATATGTATATAACTTTCTTGCACACTGTAGAATATTCAGCAGCATCTCTAATATCTACCTGCCTAAAGACCAATAAGAAAAATGCCCCAGATGTTACCAAGTGTCTCAACTTGGCTGAGACCCATTACAGATGGCTTATAAACTAAGTCCATTTAGGATACTAATAACATATGCTTAAACTGTCAGAGAAACTTTGTGTATCTTTCTTTACCATCTCTTGGTCCACTTCTTGAGGCTCTCGGCTTTCCTCATATGCCTGCTGACGCTTGACTTTTGCTTCCTACTTATGACTGACTGCTGCGTGGATTGCTAGAGGGGGCTGCCCAGGTGACTTCGGAAGCGGGACACTCCTGTCTCCAGGTAAGCTGTGCTGGGAACAATGGAGGGATAACTCAGATGGAGGAAGTGTGTTCCCCTTGAACAGGGAAGCCTTTCTTTTATGGCTTTTACTCTTTCATGTCTGACGGAAAGCTGCAACTACCTGAAGCTCTGCTCTGGTTACTGGTCACTCCCCCAGGTTGACCGCGCCCTCCTTCGATGCTCACAGATTCATCTGGGGAAAACACAGACACTGGGAAGAGCCGAAGGGGGAGGAGAAGTGGATTTTTGTGTTAGACTTCACTTCAGATTGCCTTCTCCTGTTTGTGTATTTGTTCCTTGTGTGTTTCGAGCCACACTTTGGAATCTGGGGTTCAGTTTTTCTGGTTCTTTTTCCTTCTCCAAGCCAATTCTCTCTGTTCTGTGCTTGTGAAGATTTTCTCTGAGGTTCTGATGATCTGTAAGCACTTCTTTCCTCTACTGTCTTTCTTTTTACAGTTTTTATTTTTTATGGGTGCCTGCACACCCAACAGGTCAAGTTGGTAGATTGTTGGCAATACCTTTATGCTAAGAGGAGGTGAAAATAAGTAAGAGCTGTGGTCAAGCATGGCACACTTGGTGTCTTGTGGGACCCGGGTCTATGCTAAGAGGAGGTGAAAATAAGTAAGAGCTGTGGTCAAGCATGGCACACTTGGTGTCTTGTGGGACCCGGGTCTTGCTGCTCCAGATGAACAATTGTGTCATCCCTGAGATAATACAGATGGGAAAACTGAGACCTGAGGAAGTTCAAAGAGGTTATAGGGTTGACTTGGCCAATATCTGGCAAAGGGGGATTTGAAGATTCCTTGGTACCATTCCAAAGCCACGCCTAAAACCACAGTGGCATACTGAGTTGGCTACAGTCCTACTAGAACAATCTGCATCCTTAGTATTCAAGATAACCAGGGAGACACTGCAATCTTGTTAGTCAGAATCACTACTTATCACGCCCAAATCCAATTATTTCCCAAAGAAATGTAGGAGGTACGGTTTACACTCCATTATTCAGCTTTTGTTTACATCAGGATTTGCATCCTTTCCTGCTAAACAGCTTTAGACTGACAAGTCACAGCTTGGGAGCACTGCTCTTATCCCTTGCACACTTTATTTACAAGGCGATTTGCATACAATTTACATAAATATGCATAATTAAACTCCTTTGAGGGTCCAAAAATGGATTTCTTTAATCAGGGTCTCTTTAACAGTGGTACCATGTAAACGCGTACCCTCTGTGAAATCACTTTTGAAAAGAAAAACACATAATTTTGGTAATTTTAAGCAATTAACTAAAATGTAACCATCTTCATGCTGGGGCCAGGAATGTTCGAGGAAGACCATATGAACGCACTAATTGGAAAAATCTGCCTTCTCTCTCTCACTTCGCATTGGAAATATCCATGATCCACCAGTGGATCTACTTGATCCTCACCTATAGACTTTCCTTCTAGGCCCCTGCCCTACTTCAGGGGAAAGACAGGAAGTCCTCTGTTTCACTGGGTGTCAGTGACTCAGCACTGAGTGGAGCCAGACCTTGGGCCTGCCTGTCCTCTGACTCAGCAGAAAGAGCCCTGCTCTGAGCTTTGTGCCTAAAATACCCCTGCTTATCATAAACATTCCAGAAATAAGTTTTCCAAAGAACACATGAGTGTCTTCACTCGGGTCCAGCCCTGGGTATTTGGTCTCCTGACTAAGACTTTCAGCCACAGAGAAAGGCTTCTCCACTTCCCTGGCCTTGGGCTGTTGACATACAAGGTCACGAGAGCACAGGGTCACCAAAGGCTGTCCCAAAGGGAAAGTTCAGAGCAGCACTGAGTCCTTAAGCCTCAGATGGGAAGCTATACAAATCCCCACCTCCTTAGAATAAATGCTTAATTCAGGTGTATGCACAAAATGTGGTACTATTCATCAATGAAAATAGTTCAGTAGTATGGAGGGATCTTAAACACAGTATTGAATGAAATGTACCCGACATGAAAGAGTGCACATCTGTGGTTCACCCAGGAGTGTGGGTGGCCACTGAAACGGCGCACAGGATGACACTTGGGATGCTGGTGCTGCTGTTCACGTCTTTGTTTTCGTTCTGGGTGTTGGTTCCATTGGTTCCATTACTTCAGTAAGTCATTTTTCAAAAGAAACTGAGAGTTGAAAAAAATACCATATGTGCTTAAAAAAAAAAAACAGAGAATCCCGTTGCATATGAAAACCTTGTTTGTATTGTACCAGCACCAGCCAAAAGCGCTTAAGGCAAAGACATCATTATGGGATACAGAAAAACCTAAAAAAATAAAATAATATAAATATAAAACAATATGTAAGTAACAAATTAAACTGACAAATTTACTATCAGACTGGGAATTCTCAACATGTTTAAATTATTAAAAGCTCCAGGTCATTAAACTTTAGTTAAAAAAGAGATACTTTGCATAATGATATTAACAAGTTTTGATTTATTACAATAATATAAATAGAACCCTGCACCCATGTGACATTTACACAGTTTATCTTCTTACTGGGCAATGTGCCAAGAGGCAAAAAAAAGTGGAATATTTGGTGTTAGTCACTCATAAAATAATTAAATTAGAAGTTCATTAAAGAAGGGGTAAATAAAAAATATCAATATAGTAAAGAGAAAAAACACGCACATGCTTTTAATAATGCATAAATGAAAGAAGAAATTGCAGTGTAAACCATCACACAAAATGTAAAATGTAAAAACACACTTGAGGAATAATAATAATAATGGAGTACACCGTGGAAGGACCATGGAAAGGAAGGCAACAGCATTCAATACTGTTAAGGAAATAGAAGAGGGAGCACTTGTGAGCTAAGCACAAATTTAAGGAGGTTAAAAAAACAACAGAATACACTGTAACATAGCAAGTGAGAGGAAAAATTGTATTAATTAATTAAATAAACAACTAGTCATACAAGGGGAATTGAAAAAACAAAAGCAGCTCTAAAACAAAGGTTACTAAAATGGACAAGCATCTCCCGAGGTTGACAAGGGTGCGGAATGAGGCCAGCAGAAGGAGAAGGTTAAAAATAACTAAAATGAGTAAGTCCACCAGATAGCGAGATTTCAAAAATAAATTACAAGCCAGCAATCTTGACAGCTTCGTGATAATGACAGGATTTCTAGGAAAAAACACAACACCCTAGAAGACTTAACCTACTAAACAAGCTGAACCAGCCGCTACGATTCCTTCCGGGGAGAAAATACGAAGAGCGAAAGTTTCAGAGCTGAGTTCCACCAACTCTTACGGAGCAGATTATTCGGATATTGTATGAGCTCTTCCAGGAAATCAAAAAAGTGATAATTCAGTCGATAAGGACATCAAAAGCACGATGGCAGCCCACACAGGGAGACCTAGAGAAAGGAAAGTTGCCGACTGACTGGTATTTACATCTGTGGATTTTTTGAAGTTCACAGATAAACACTAATAACATTAATGTTGACCTTTACAATCATTATTGAGCACACAATGTGTGCTGGCATGGGTCTAAGTGCTTTATATAAAATGTCACTTCCCCATGACAGCAGCCAACAAGACAGGTAGGTCCTCAGTTAGAGCTCAGAGGTCCGAGGACCCAGACAGGCACAGGACCTGCTCAAACTAGAGAGAACAGAACTGGGACGTGACCTGACCGCCCTCTCCACCACAGCCCCAGTGTGGGACTTACTTCTGGCCTTTCTAAGCAAGTCCCAGTAGTAGATTTTAGAGACGAGCCGGAAATTCTGATAGAAAGGAAACATTAGCTATGGTTTACCCAAAATAATGAACAGCAAAAAAAAAAAAATGATTCCATTTTTTACCATGCTAATTTGTATGTCCTTGCTGGTCTGTTTATTTTTCAACAGTTTTGCTGTCTTCATTGACATGGGATTATGTTCATATTAATACATCGTATTTTTCACCTAAGATCTGAATAGAGATCAATATAAAAAAGAGATCACGCGGAAAGCCAAATGCAATGATTATGAGGAGGAAATGGTCTGCTCATGGAAGCCCCACATTCTAGGGTGGTCTACGAATGTTTCTGAGCACAAGTCTGCCGTAAGTAAATATTTGTGCACTTGAACAGTAAAATCTGACACATCAAACAGTATTTTTAAGACCTTGTTATACATTTGTCAAATTGCCTTATTTGTTATTAAAGCCTCTTTAATTCTATGAAGCAACTGCTTTTAAATTGAGAGAGGGAGAATCATAGAGAGAGCTCATGGAAGAACACACCATTGTAATCATTCAGATATATCTGTTGTGTAAAAGGTGCATTTATATTATTTCACATTAAAATTACACAAATATATGGCTCAATTTTAATGGTACTGTAAACTATGTATTGCTGTCAGGTCATTTTTAGGTAGGCACCTGGAAATAAATAGAAACATTCTGAAGCGTTAAAACTAGCATCTAGTTTCTGCAAAATGGAATTACTTTTGGAAAGTCCCTTATTTTTCATTTTTAGACTTCTCATTTTATGAATATTTCTGCATGTGTGTCTTAGAGTTACTACATTAAAATCCAGTGAACATACCAAACTGTTATGAGGAATCCAAGCAGTGAAAAGTCTGATTTTCTTCATTTTAAAGGAAATATATTTTACTTTCAAGCAGTATGGTAGCACATGGCGATAGAGATATTTCACTTTTGAATTGATGAATATGAAGAAAACTTAAACAGTTAAAGCAGATAACATAACCAGAGTTCTACCACTCATTTACATAGGAATTTGGGAGGTGTTTTCATAGATGAAGCTAAAATTTCACTTTCTACTATTTCTGAGTGAAATTATCTCAAAATTCTACTGCAGTACTTATTCTCTAGTTGATGTCAGTGACGGGCAGGTGACACATGTTTTAATCCTTCCACAGCTAGGAAAATAAAAAGTCTTATAAAGTGAAATAGAAAGAGTTATAGCTCTAGATGATGCTTCTATGATATTCCACTAAAGGTAGACTGTAAAAAAGACCTCTCTCCACTTCCAGATAGCAGGCGCACACCACGGTCTTGTCTGAAGGTCATCCCTAGGACTTGTACTAAATTCTACACTCTGAAAGTACATCTCATAAATACCTACAAAATGGATTTATGTTACCTTACACTCTGCCATCACTGACCACCAGAATATATAAAAACACACAGTAATGATTTATGTGTCCTAAATCTCCTTGGCAGAAAAAAAAAATAAAAGAACAGAAATCAGACAGAAAAGTCAGCCCATTTTCCTTAAACAAGCATGCTCAGTAGAGCAAGGAGGGGAAGAATTGCATTTGAAAATTACTCATGTTAATGCCAGTGAAAGACATCTCGAACCCAGGAACTTGTTTAACAAGCTACACATTACCATTCTCTGAATCCTAGCTGTGTGTCCTCTCTGCCTTCTAAAACCTGAACACTCAATATCTGAGCAAAAAGAAGCATCCACTTGATTACAGTCGTACTTTTTCTGCTCATAATTAGAGAAAAACATAGCCATCATCATTCAATAAACGAAACTTGATTGAGTACAGTCTAAATGCCAGGCACGATTGACTGGGGGACTTAAAAGTCCAGTGAAAAGCTGACAGTTAAGAAGGTGATTACCATAAAGTGTGATGATCACTTGGCCAGCCTCTGTTCAAAGGACAGCAAACAGGACGCCTGTTTAGGTATTGCGGAAGAAGGTTCTGGAAAGTTTTGAGAGAACTGCCATGTTTCTCTCTGTGATGGAAAGTTTTAAGTGCTGCCTGGACTAAGGGCTGCGCTGAGAGCTGGTAAAACATCTCAAGGGGTGTCTGTGAGCGTGTTTCTGGAGACCTCCACATCTGAGTCAGCAGGCTGAGTGATGAGTTGCCCTCACTGATGCAGGTGGGCAGCATGCAGTCGCTGGGAGCCTGATTACAACCAAAGAGTAGAGGAAGGACACGACCTTGTGCTGTGCATGAGCTGGGACAGCCCTGTTCTTCTCCTGCACTGGGGCATCAGCATACTCGTTTCTCCAGCCTTCAGCCTGGGGCTGAGATGGGGGCTCACACCATTGGCTCCCCCGGTCTCAGACCTTCAAGTTTGGACTGGAGCTACACACGTGACCTTCCTGAGCCTCCAGCATGCAGATAGCTGATTGTGAGACTTCTTAGTCTCCATAATTGTGTGAGACAACCCCTCATGATAAATCCTTTTTTATATGTCTATGAGTGTTCTGTTGGGGAACCATTCATGGAGGGCTGCTGGAAAGAGAATATGCTGGGAACAAGTAGCTCAAGCAATACCAACAGCTTAAGTGCCCATCAGTAGATAAGTGGATAAAAAACTGTGATACATTAACATGATGGAATACTACTCAACTGGAAAAAAAAAAACAGTAAGAAATCTTATCCTTTACAACAGCATGAATGGACCTGGAGAGTATTATGCTGAGTGAAATAAGCCAGTCAGAGAAAGACAAATACCATATGATCTCACCCATGTGTGGAATCTAAGGAACAAATGAACTACCAAGCAAAATAGAGACAGACTCATAGACAAAGAGCAGGATGAGAACTATCGGGGGGCTGCAGGTGGTATGGATAGAAGTGGAGGAGTGGGAAGGATTGAGAATAAAAGCAAAACCTCATGGACACAAACACCAATGTGATTATTGCTGGGAGGAGACGGGAGTGGGGAAGATGAAGGGGGGTATAGGGAAGATAAATGGTGTTGGAAAGAAGCCTGACTTGGGGTGGCAAACACACATACAGGGTATAGATGATATGATGCAGAAGTGTGCACCTGAGACCTGTATAATTTTATTAACCAGTGTCACCCCATTAAATTCAGTAAAAATGTAAAAAAGTTCTAGAGAGAAAGAAAAATGGAATCAATAAAGGCTCAGGAAGCAGAACACAGCAGGTGTCAACCAGCAACCTTGGAAGCAGGACGTCAGTGGAGCCATGCCTTCAAGTATACACAGAAAATGATTTCCAGCTTAGATGCCCAGTCACGTGCAGACGTGTGTGCGTATCCTGAGGATGCTTTCTGAGGTGGAAGATCTCTAAAAATGCCCCACCCTTGCTTCCTCTTTATGAGAGCTACTTGAGATGTTTTCCCCAAAATGAGGGATATGTCCAGAAAGAGAATGTCATGCTACACAGAAAATAGGAGACTCAACATAGGAAATGAACCAAAGGACCGTCCAGGAGTATAATGAAGAAGGAACATAAGGGGACCGTGGGCAGCGGGCAGAGGGCACTCAGTCTAGTTGGGGGCAGTACATTCTGAAGGAGGGACGAGACTTTTCTCCCCAACCTCTGTCCTTGGACAGCCTTTTAAATGAAACTAGTAGAGGGTCTGCTCCACCCAAACAATGGAGTAAACAAAGAAAGGAGAAAACCTGGTGCACAGGAAATAACACACGTGACTTAGGGAGACAGTAAAGGGAGTGGAAAGGCAGAGAGCCAGGCAGCAGGACTAGAGAATGCAGGAGAAGATGAGCCTCCGTAGTAAGACCTCCAAAAAAACTAGGAATTCAAAGCTTCCTGAATTTTATTAATGTTGGGGAAATAACACTGAGAGGATAATTGGAGATATTAGAAGATGTAGAAATATGTAAAGAAACCTAAGCAAATAAAAACAACAATAACAAAATAAATAAGCAAGGCATACTTAACTTCACTACAAATTGAAAAAAAGGTAAATGTAATCCTACTATAGCACAATAATAATTTTCATAATATAAACACTGAATATTGCTTTTACCCCACATGTTAATGCAATTATAATAGGAGAATGAGAGAAGCAAATAAAAATGTTGGCAATGTAAGAGAGCAAAATCCCCATCTACCCCAAGGTGTCAGGAGACAAAATTTAAAATGAATGAATCTAATGACAGCAATTCACTCATATTACTTAAAACAGTGGAGACTGAGCAAACTAAAAAAGGCTAGCTTGGCTGCCTTTGGAGAAGACCATGCGGGGGTGGGGGTGGTGAGCAGAGAACCTTGGTTATAATCCAATTAGTTTACCGTCCAACTTGTTAAGCTAGTGCACATGCATTGCTTTGCTAAAACGAAATTCAATTAAAACATTCATAATGCAGCTTTTAAACCTCTTAGGCATTATCAGGCTGGCTTCTCCAGGAAATGACTGTTTCGGTAACCATCTGTTTCAGGAATGCTCACTTGCACTGACCCTTTGCACAGTGACACATGACCCTCACACGGAGAGTGGGCAGGTAGCACACGTGGACCACACAGGTCCTATCCCGCCATAGACACTCGCATGGAAACTCAGAGGACCCGGCCGTGTTGAAGACGCCTGTAGATAGAGAAATTCTTTCTTTTCTCTGCAAATAGGAGGTTGGCTGCCTAGCAACCATTGTCCTGCATACACCGCACAGAGAGGAGACACTACACCACACATTTCTGTCTCTGCACCTATGATGAAATTCAGCCTAACACAAATTAGAACGTACATCTCTGATTAGTTTGGAATCACATCGCCACTATCAAATCTACCTTTCTCATGAATCAAAGGTATAGGAAAAATGCATTTAAGTAGAAAGAAGCACATCAAATTACCTGCAGTGTGTAAACATTTTTTTTTCCCTAACTGGTTTAATCATGTTAAAATAATATGTGCAAAAGCAGTGCCCAAGAGTCAGGCGATGATGTAAAGCATGTGTGGTCTGGAAGTTGAAGTTGAGTGAATTCCATTAGTCTCATTGCATTGTTTCACGGCTTTACCCTTTCCACTTGAGCAAATGTACTGTACTCCATTTGGACTGAGTCATGCTGGAGTTTGCCTGTCAGATAATTCGCATTTCTGTGATCAGAATGAAACATGTGTTTGAGATTTATTGGAAAAGTGGATGTAGAAAAGGCTTTAAGTGCTTTCGAGATCATTTCTCTTTTATGATGATTTGTAAAAAGCTTTGGAAACAAGGCACAAAGCTGCTAGGAGTGTCAGAAGCAAACCTCTAGTCCTGGTGGGGGGAGATTCCTTCTCCAGCTGCACCTTCACATTAACCCTTCACCCACAGTGAGCCTGGGCTGGTACGAAGATAAAGGGTTTACAAGAAGCAAAACTCTTTTTTTTCTGCTCTCTGAATTTTGGACATTTGACAACTAATAAAAATGCATTCATTTAATGTCTCCACATCTTTTTCTTAATTTATAAAAGTCAGTAGCAATTTATGCATTAAATGGAGCTTCCTTCCCTCCCCACAGCTGTACTGGAGCAGAATGAGTTGCAGGCAAAACGTTCCAGAGCAAAGGTGGTGGGTCCCTCACCCATCACATGGTCACCTACAGCGAGGCCAGAACCTGATGCAACAGGTCCTCCCATAGAGAAACCTGATGGGAGAGGAGGAAGCCCAGATCTCTCTCCCTGATACAGACTGGAAGCAAATTTTAAAAAGGTGAGGAGAGGCTCTGCATATTCTCTAATTCTCCCTCAGAGGGTCTGATTGGATAGTCTTGGAACAGAGCCATGTAAGGTGAAGAAGGTGGGAGAGGGCAGGGGGGGGGCCCAGGGAGCCAGTCCAGCAGAGGGCGAGGGGAGAGTCCGAGGTGCGTCCACATGGGGTATAGCCACCAGATCGTCCTTGCAGGTGGACCTCTCACTTCTCAAAGAGTTCCGGCTCGCAAACAGTGGCACTTGTTCTTGAGTTCCGGAATCCTTGATTTCTCTTGTCTCTCTTTATCATGGCGTCATTTGGCTGCTAAGTGCACCTGCTCAAGCATCTGGGACCAGTTTGATCCAGCTTGGTCTGGTGGTCTGTGGAGTGCTGTGAAGAGGCCTCCTGTTATCTGCTGAAAAACAAACACACAAAAACACTAGAGAGGAAAGAAATCTGAGCAATGTTAGGGCTTACTAACCCCAAATCTCTGTGTAAATCTGACGCCTTTCCCAGGAGCCAGGCCATGATATAATGGGTTCTTCAGGGTTCTACAACCTAGATGCCACCATTCCTTTTCCCTGAACCTGAGGAATGCCAACATGTCACTCTGGCTCTAGAAAATATCCTGATTTCAGCAGTAAACTCTTATTTCTCGCTGAGCAATCTTCTTGCTCCTACCACCACCATCAAAGCTCACGTTGTACACCAATTGCAGGAACGGCGCAAAACCGAATACAACGGTGTGCACTGCGTAGTGGCTGCAGTCCACGTGAATGATAACACAAGCTCTGAAAGTCACAATTCTTTCACCTGGACCTTAAGGGCAATTGTCATGCCAGTGTATTTCATCTTCTGGCTATGCATCATTATAGCAAATAAGCAACGTTCCTAGGAAAATTTGGCAATGTGATCTTTTGTCAGAAAGTGAGTGAGAACTAGCAATGCTAGTCTTGCCCCTGTTACTGTGGACTGTTCAGACCATGGGTAAAAGACATCCCCAGGGAGGGAGGCAAACAAATACCAGCTGGAACATTTAGGACTCGCCCTCGCTTTTCATTTCCAATAAAGGGACACAATTACTTTTCTGGTGGCAGAAACAACATTCTACAGCTGGTTATTGCTAGAGGTTTTGTCCTCCTGGGATTCCTTCTGGCTTTTGTGCAGTAAGCAACAGGCTCCCGACTAAAGGATGAGAGGAATGAGCATACTTCCCCCCTACCCCGAGCCTTACATTTCCCCCCAAATTCTCCTCTCCTCAGTGGGGATCCACGGTGATAAATAAGTTTGCTCTCAGGACTGCCAGGGTGGACAATAAATCACAATAAGTTTCCTACTGTTCAGAGAGTTCTCAATTCTTAGGAGATTTGTAATCACAGTGAAAGGCAAGCATGTTAATGAGGTCTATAAATTAAGTTAAAGCAGGGTAATTATGTCCTATATTGTAATAAAGGCTGGGGTGGCTAATCCCATTAAAGGAAATTAAACACTTTCTGAGATTGTGAAGATAAATTGAATAAAAATATTACTGTAAACAAGAGGTTCTTTTGTTGTAGTGTACATGAATTTTGGAGTGGACGTCCCAGTGTTGCCTGGCATTCACCTGAGCCTCCTCGTGGCCGGGAGTTTGCAGAGGATCGAGGTCTCTGTGTGGCTTGGAAGCTGGGAGGGGTCAGTATTTACTCGTGTGTTTCTGAGCAGCCTCTGCTAGCACCTGCATCCTGGTCTCTCTCTGCAGCTAGAACACGGCCCTCTAGCTCAGCCCCTATGCCTTCGTCTTCTTTGACATGAGAGTATTCATCTTCTTGATTCCTTATTGAATCCTTTGTCTACAAGCACATGACACATGTTCTAGCATGCCAGTAAATAAGGTCAACTTAGGAAAAGATCAAAAAGAAATGAAAAGAGGTTTGTAGACGCTGTACCCCCGTGACTACCCATTCACTGTAAGTATGGAGTAGACGGTTGAGTCAACAAGGCTGTCCACAGTAGCTCATAATTTTGATATATTTATAATATGCTAAGAGTATTCTTAGGGCTTTATATTGATTACGTCCTTGTATTCAAACAACAATCCTACAGAGATTGAGACTGAGATAGGTTATTTGCATACCTGGTCAAAATCACCGTCACTACTGCAGCATGCATTCAGATTCAAATGCAAAACTTCCTAAATCTAAAGCTCGTATTCCTAATCATGATATAGCACCCTTATTAGTTATATTAATTATCTTCATTCACCTGAGAGTCCCTTCTTATACTGGAGTGGAGTAAATGACATGATCGTAAAAGACAAAACTGCTGTTGTGGCACGTGAAAAAGAAGGTAAAATGAACAGAGTCGCTAATCTTCCAATGTATTAAGAAAGTCAGTGAAACAGACAGGACTTGGACCAGATTTATATGTGTGAAGGCCAACGATATTAGCCTTCTTTTTCTTTAATTTTTAGAATGCTACTGGAGGATAAAGCTAAAATTAGTAAAAACAAGAGTAGCCACTCATTTAGTGAAAGAGGGACTTCAGAATAACTTCAGAATCATACAGATTTGAGTTCAAAGCCATTCTCTATAACTTTGTAGCTGTATGATTGTGGAAAATTTACTTAACTGCTTTGATGTCAATTTATTCATTTGAAAAATGATAATAATATTGTTCTTCTCAGAACATTATTATTAATAGGAAAAGATAAAAAAGAAATATAAAGAGGTTGCTGGATGCTGTACCTCAGTGATTATCCATTCGCTGCAAGTATGGAATAAATGCTTGGGATAACAAGGCTCTCCAATATTATCATCATTTTTAATGAATTAATTGACATCAAAGCGGTTAAATAAATTTTTCACAATTGTGCAGCTACCAAGGTACAGAGAAAGACTTTGAACTCAATTCTATATGATATAAAGCAATCATTTTCATCACCGTCCTCATCATCATCACAAGTGCTATCAATATTGTCATAATTGCCATTATCAAGTCCCTTTAACAGAACCTCAAGTAGACCTGGGAATTAAATAGTACTTTAAAGGAAATACTAATAGAGAGTCGTGACACCTTGGGATGTCTGGAGACAACAAAGAAGAGATAAGAAGTCTGCAGTTGTGGGTGCAAACCCAGGGCTCCACATGTGCATTTTCACTGCCTTGGTGCTCATTTGAAAATGCAAGGCTTCGTGAGCTCCAACACAGTGGGCATGGTAGACACCGAATATACAGGATCAAGAATATGCCAAGGTGGGAGAGGGGGAGGAAGGTGGAAGAGGGCTGGAAAAGAGTCGCCAGTGAGATAGGAAGGAGGGAACGCAGAGACTGAGATTTCCAACAGGAGACAGTGAGTGAACACCTCTTTTGAAAGTGGCAAATTCAGTAAGCAAGCTGGATGAAATGGAGCAACAAGGCAGTTCTCAGTGACCTTGGCATTCACAGTGGAATGAAGAGGTGAAAAAAGACAAAACCGGAGGAGAGAATTTGGAGATGAAGAACTAGGAATTTATCTGAGGAATTTTACTTGAGGACAGTAGAGAGGAGGAGAGTATGAGAGCCAATTGGTTTTCTTGTGTGTTTCTTTTTTGTTTTTTTAATTTTTATTTATTTATTTAAAAAAATTTATTTAGTTATTTTTAGAGAGAGGGGAAGGGTAGAAGAGAGGGAGAGAAACATCAGTGTGTGGTTGCCTCTTGTGCACCCCCTACTGGGGACCTGGCCTGCAACCCAGGCATATGTCCTGACTGGGAATTGAACTGGTGAGCCTGTGTTTCACAGGCCGACACACAATCCACTGAGCCGCACCAGCTGGGGCTAATAGCTTTTTTGAAAACATGTTGTGTGCTAAAAATATTGCAGTAGAGATTTAAAATGACAATTATAGATGCGCTCATAGATTTAAAATGGAATGTTCAGTGCTCACTAATTGTCACTACCCTTGATGAGCAAATAAACATGTACTTCTTAGTACAAGCAGTGTCGTCGTCAGTGTTAGTTCTTCCTTGTTTTCTTTAGTAGGATCGTGGGTGTCAGAGAGGACAGTCAGGTGGCCTCCAGCCACTGAAACAAAGCTCCAGACTAGACTCCTCCCTCTGCCCCGCCGCCCTGGCACCACGAATTCCTCTGTTCTCCTCTGTCTGTTTCACTCACTGGCAACGTGATGAACCACACATTTCATTGTGGTGTCTTGGTTACACCAACTGTGAAGTCCTTCAGGGTGCAAACATGATGTGTGTATTCCCAACACTTGGTGCAGTACTGGAATTATCAGAAAAGATTTTTTTCCTGAGATTAAGGAGGGAATGCTGTTTTATTCATTCACTGTATTATTTCCCTTTGAAGCCAAATGCAATGATTTGTCTGTACTGATATTAAAATATTTTAAAGATATTTCTCTTTTCTTCAGATTGTTTATCTAATTTAAAACCCTGCACTATCCATTATAACAGCGTCATTCTCAAATTATTACCATCTATAATCCCTTTTTTTGCAATGTCACTCTCCTGCAAGTAAAAACAAACATATCTTTGCAGCATAAGCCAAGGATACAACCCCAAAGCATACTTTTAAAACTTTTTTCATATTAGTTGCTATTAGTCATATAATTAGCAACATTATTTTTCAGAACATTTGTCTTTATGTGAATTATCTATCTCTAATAAAATTAAAAGACTATTTGCCAAAGTCAAAATAATCTATGTCTTTGACAGCATTTTTATATTCCACTAATATGATTTTGTTTTATTTTTTAATGAGATTTCCTGGTAGAATTTGTTGCTTTAACCAATATTGGTTCCTAGGATTAACTACATTCATTAGCACCAAATCCTCACCTCATGGTCCAGTCTGGCTTCAATGACGGCTTGAGCTGAGGCCAGTGGGCTTCACCCCCCTTCCTGGTCAGAGCCTGAGGACACTCACAATCTCCAAACTAGGTAACAGTAACACTTCTGGGCAGGAAGTAGGGAACATATTTGAGAGCAGCACCTAGGCCAGGCTGACTGGACGGGAATGAAAACAATGGTGAACAATTATGGCTCACTGGGGGTAAGGGGAAATGGGTTTGGATCTCGCAGAGGAAGACTGAGGTCTTACTTGTTGATTCTCCTCCTCCATTGGCTGAGAAGACAGCATCTGGTGGAACCCCAACAAGACCCTGTGAATGGAGGGGCTGAGAGGCCATGTAAGACGCATTCACTTCTTCATGGATGGAGAACGAAGCAAACGCTGAATTAAACCAAACCAGAATCAAACAACAGAGCAAACATGGTGACCTCTGGAAGAGCCATTTCATCTGCAGGCAGGCAAGCTGACAGATACAAAGTTGTCCCACTGGGACTTCCCTGTGTAGTTACAGCTGCCGGGCCCTCCAGGTTGGATGGAGCGTGTGCACAGCATCGAGTGAAGGTAGGCGAAACCTCTTCAGTGTGTTCATGAGGGGGAAATGAGTCTGTCCGCCCAAGGTAACTGATGGGAAGAATAAATAAATAAATACACATAGCCATTACAGGATGATGCATTATTTAATCCTGTTTGCTTTATTTTAAACCCTTAATACAATCACAGAACATATGCATCACTGAGCGTGCCACCCGCACGCCCGCATCCTGCGTCCCTCTCTCTGACACGAAAATAACATCGCAGGGCTTCTTCCCTGCCCCTCATCATTGCAGGAGTTTGCAGGGAGGCCAAGCCCCTCTGGGCAATCCGTGTAGTAATTTAGACAACTTCTCTTACTGTGGGAGTGACACTACAAAAGCATAGAAATTTTATATTTGTAAGTCTAACGTCCCAAGATATGCAAAAAATTCAAAAGCTGAGCCCAGGAAGGTTGGCCAGTGGTAAGACGCTCTGGACTGGAGGTGACTGCTGGCAGGCAGGCCTCCCCTGGAAGCCAGCAGGTCCTGGCCACGGGCCTGGATGAGCGGCGGCGGGTCCTGCTGCTCTCAGTCCAGTAGAATGTCCCTTCACTCACTTCTGGTTCTCCTTACTGTCAAATCAACTAAGTGGTGACGGGATTAGTGTTCCTTTGTGTTTACTTTGGTACCCCTCCCCACGAAATGGGGAAGCAAGTTTTGCAAAATGATGAACGGTCCAGGATGAGGTCTTGAAAATGAGCAAAAGTGTGCACACCTCTCCACACCGCCCCCCTCCAGTTTGAACCTTGCCCCAGACCCCCCAATCTCTTCCCACCTTCCTTCGCTTGCAGAGAGAAACCACACACTTGAAACGGCATCCCTGTGCCTTCTTCATCATAAACACCTGGCTTTCTGAATCGGTGTCATACACCTGGGACTTGATTCCTGTGTTAGCACTGTTTCTCTGCCTTGTCCTTTGGCTCCGTCAGTGTCGACCCACACTTGACACAGATCCGACAAGACCAGCACACAGCAGAGAGATCAGAGAATGTACGTGCCAAATGGGAATTTCACTCTGCCCGTGACGTACATTTTTATTTAGCAGTGTGCGTAAGCACAGATAAAACGTTATGCATTGTGTGTTTACTTTTCGCTGTTGCCCGCTTTAACAATCGACTCACTCAGTTTGTAAAGAGATTCTTGTTTTTCTCTCTATGAAGCCCTCTTCTACTGATGCATGTAGTAAGAGTCTCCAATCTCAGGCCTGCTCACACCTTGTTTTGTACTACAGAATCGTGTCGCGTTCCTCTCTTAATGTTCCAACTGGAAGATGCTATGGGTCTGTTGTCCCCGTTTTGTGTACCGTGACATATGCATCAGCTTGACTTTCATTTAAAATAGCAAAATGTCAATTTGATTCCTCCTATTGTCCGATTTTACTACTCCAGAGAGCCTGGTTTTACTATCTCCATCTGCCTAGAAGCTGATGGGCTGCACATTCTAGATGCAAGTCAAGGGGTCCTTATAGCAACTACATTTTTACTTTAAAAATGTGTGAGAACAGACTCTGTTTAATCAAACAGCCAAATGAGACAGATCACCTGTCTCAACTTGCAGTGAATGCAAAATGAGCATACCCCACACTGATCTCTTATTGCCTCTTTCGGAGGTTTTATTGGTGAGTAGCCTAAAGCAAGGCGCTCACTGGTGTGTTTTATTACGCACTTCAATCAACAACCTGCTTCTTACACGTCGTTATGTAGGACTTAAATGGCACCTCAGATCAGGACTGTGAACGTGACCACTGGAGGTGGAAGCCCAGGCCCTTGTTTACAGACGCCAGGAACGTCTGGGCCTTAGACACGTGAGTGCTCAGAGGTCCCCAGTGTTCGCAAAGTTTTCTTGGAACAGCATCCATTTTTAGACAAGCTTACAGAGGCTTTGTGGAAGCGCCAGGAGCAGGTACGAACAGGGCAGCACTGTACATGTTTTCTCCATCACTTCTGGAAATAAGGAACGTGAACTTCAGGGGGTTTCTACCCTCATCCCACGCGTGGCCCATGTGAGCTGAGGACTCATAGCACTGGGCCAGGCCAGGTTCCTGGGGCTCCAGGCAAGGTTCCCAGGGACTTTCCATAACATGCGTCACTTCCATTGAATCAAAACCCTGATGATTGCATTTGCAATTTAATTGCATCTGGTTTATTTTTAGAGTTTAGATTGAAAGCCTGGGAGGAAAAGAGTCAGGTTGTTTTCCTCTTGCCACCCAGGAAGGAAACAACAAATCAAAGTTCAAGACTGACTAAGCAAGGGCCAGATAGGTGAATGATCCTGGGTTTAAATATAGCAGCACCATTCCGTCTTGCTTTCACTGTTTGGAGGGAGGGCAATATAATCTTTCTCATATTTATTTGCCCTTCACATACTCCAGGCTCTGCTCAACTACATAATCTCGGTAGAGAGAATGCGCAGCTCTTATTACCTGAAGGGGGCAGAGCTTTGGTACCTTCTGCAAGAGACTTTTCTTTCCACTTTGAAAAGACGGGCCTTGCTCATTGCTCACACCTCCTTTAGGTGAAACATCTTTTGCAGATTCCAGAACATTTTGCATTCAAATGACTTGTTTTCTAGCACTACTCTCTATGAAACACAAGCCTTTGTCCTTTTGTAAAAGGTATTTTTTTAAAAAAAAGGATAGATTTAGACAGAGATTTTCTCACGTAGCCCTGCAATTAAAACCATTAGGTATCCGCCTGCTCTTTTGATTGATGGCGTGGATGGTGATTTGGGCTGGCCTGTGCGAAAAACAAATTAAATGTAGACTAAAGGTGAGAGTGAGGTATGTGGATATCTCTGCTAGCCAAGGAAAATCGTTTGATTGGAACATGTAATTGACTGTATATGTGCAGACCATATAAACAAACCTAAGTATAATTTGTAAGGCTGGTCTTGCCAAATGGAAGGAAAAGCACCAACCAGCACTCAAGTTCATCAATCACGTCCTTTGGTTTCCCATCCCCTCTCTATTCTGTGCACAGGAATGAATGCCAATCCCTCATTCAATTGGATTTTTCTGCTGATCAAGTTAAACCCAAGCTAAACTCCTGTTACGCGTTAGGTTTCTAGGAGTCACTGGTCTACTAAAGAGCTACAGTGGTAAAAAAAAAGACTTCCCTTGGGGCATGATTGACATTAATAAAATACCTATTTTTGGTACTGACTCAATAAAACATGGATTCAAGGGAAAGTCTTTGGAAACTTTGAGTTCAAATGCCATCTAAGCTAGAATGTGTGGCAGGAGGTAGGTAGAAAATAGTTTATTCATCATGAGTTTGTTCGGAGTCTATAGTGCACTGGGCATCTACACCTGCAGACACAGCCATGAGCAAAACCAAGTTCATCTCTGAAGGACATTCTAGAGGGTTTACTGAGAAGACAGAAACCTGTAGGTAGTAAAAGCAAGAAAAGCTGTTACTGATCGAATGACAAGGTGAAACTTTTTGACTAGAACACAGGCTTCCATAACTGAATTTTAGCACCATGCCCTAGTGGAGCCCAGCCCCCTGCACCACTCACTAGACACACCGACCAGGCACAGCAAAGCAGAAGCACAAATGCTCAGCCTCTTCCTCGCAGAGATGGACAAGCCAGAAATGTGGCATTTTCTCGAAGAGGTCTCTGACCTCTTATGCTATGAGGAATCCATCCTACATGCCCTTAAATACTCAGCCTCCTTTTGTTACATCTTATGCTACTTCTTTCCATTTCAACACCACTCCCCTCAGTAAGATGTCACCATCTCCTCCCCTGGATTCCTTCGCTAGCCTCTGCAGCAGAGAGTCACTCTCCATTGTGGATGACACAGAACCCTTGGGGAACCCATCCCTGCATTTGTAGACGTTTCTCACAATGTGACCCCTGCCTCCCCCAGCAGAACCCAGGACCTATGTTTCCAGAGGGCGACTTGGAGCCATGGTATGTGGCTGTGGGCTGCACTCTGCCAGTCAGATACTAATCAGTGTTTCCACAAGTTGTCCCACCTTCTGTGCTTTACCAACTGTAAGTGAATTAGGTGACAACCTTGATACTGTACATCTGAAACGCTGTCAGAGGATGCCTAATAAAATATAATTAAATGTTTTTATTCAGGGAATATAATTTGTTGAAAGAATCATTTTTGAAGATCAGGTAGTATTTGGTTGCATGGATATGCCATCATTTAGTTTTCATGTCATATTAATATTGTTGGTTATTTCAAGAACATTTATTCATCCATGAAACCATCACCGGTTACAAAAGCAGTGTCTTCCTAATGACCACATTGTCCCATCGCTCCCCCACCCATCTGAATAGTTGATCATTTTAAATCTCATTTGTCATCCCCTTGTTTCCCATAACTTAATATACTTTTTCTTTAAGACTAATTTCAGGTTTACAGAGCATTTTTAAAGATAGCACAGAGAGTTCCCATCTGGCCCATACCCAATTCCCCCTACTAGTAGTATGTTACGTAATTATGGTCATTGGTAACAACTAGAGAGCCACTGTTAATTCACTATTATTAACAAAAGGCTACACTGTATTTAGGTTTTCTCAGTTTGTACCAACCTAACATCCTTTTTCTGTTCTGGCACCTCACTTGGACTTCCCCATTCCTTTTAGACATCATGTCTCTTTGAGTATCTCTAGGCTGTGACACTTCAGATCTTCACTGTCATTGATGACCTTAATATTCTTGAGGAGTGCTAGTCAGGTCTTTTCTAGAATTTCCTTACTAGGGTACATCTGAAATTTATCTTATGATGACACTGTGGTTATGGGCTCAGGGGAAGAAAACTGCAGAAATAAGGTACCATCCACATCACATTGTATCAGTGGTAGCCATGACCAACATGACTTCTCAGTGTTGATGTTGATCTTGACCACCTGGTGGAGATAGTGTTTGTCAGTTTTCTCTATTGTAAAGGGTCCCCCCCACCCCACCCCCACTCCCAAGCTCTTTGGAAGGACAGTACTATACCCAGAGTACAGTTAAGGGTGTGGAGGAATGCTCCACCTTCTTAAGGGGACAGCATCTGCATAAATTATTTGGAATTCTTCTGCAAGAAATATTGAGCTCACAGGCCATTTTTAAAGTTACTACAGCATGTGCTTATACCACGGACCTGCAGATGTTTATTTATACTGAGATTTACGTTACGTCTAGTATCACGTTGCTTATTGGTTGCTCTGACCCTTCCGGCTTTCATCATTAGAAACTTTTTATCTGGCCCCCAGGTCCCTAGGACATTCCTCCAGTGCTATATTTTGGTTTGTTTGTGTTTTTTGAGAACATCCTGTTTGGGGCACTCCAAAAGGCTCAAGGATCGCCATGCTCCAGCGTTACAATTAGCTGTTTCTCCAAGGAGCCCCAGTTTCTTTCACTGAAGGAGGTATTTGCAAACACATATGCATGCTGGTTTGCTTGTTGCCTTGGGGCCACTCTTGCTTCTGGGCTCTTTCAGTTGAAAGAACAAGGAGATGTAGGTATGAACATGGTCCTGTATTTAGATACACGTCGATAAATATTTCTGCACATGTACATCTCAAGCTCATCCATCATCTCATTGATCAAGTTAGGTGGTAGAGAGTGGATGCTCCACTTTTAGGTTCAACTCAAAGCTGTGTGTAGTGGTCATTTTCATCTTGGAGGAGAGTTTATACTAAATAAAGCCCCTTATCTATTTAAAATAATTGGGAACTTAGAATCAAACAAATAAAGCAACATCAAAGATTTCTTGGCCTAGTTTGTGTCCATGATGCATTTTGAAAAGTTACCACAGCAGGTGTGAAAGCATTTTGACCTTTTAACTTTTTAAAAAATATGAAAGTACTTTGAACCTTTTTAAGATCTGTGTTTATCTTGTACTCAAGCTGCACTTAAAATAATACAGAAAATAATAAAGAAAAATGCCCTTGAGGCAAATTGGAGGCTAAGCTAGAAATGCCTAGATGCAGGTGAAAATAGCACATGCCTACAGCTCACTGAAGGTCCCAGTGGTGAATCTCCCTCATCCACCTCCTTCCATTATCAACAGGCAAAGCAAGATCCTCAGGTTCATCTAGACGTGGCGCCGGTTTCAATTTGTTCCTCCTGAGTCCCTGGCTGGAAACGGTGAGTTAACTGGTAGACATGACTGTCTGAATGGTGATCACTCTGTACATGTACTCATGTAATGTGTCTTAGAATGTACAGTTACTACATACAAAAAACAGGAATCCAACAATGGTATCACTTTTCAACAGTTGTTGCTACGAAAAATATTGTTCATTAGAATACTTTCTTCAAAAATGTATACTCATAATACACTGATCTCATATTTAATCCATATAATGTTAAGTGACTTTTATGATGAAATTCCAGTACTAATTTGTCATTTAGAAATCAGATGTCTTAAATGTCAGTTCTGATGCCTTAGACACGGAGAGCAAACTGGCTGGAGTGGAACTCGTGGTCCCATCCTTCCCCAGATACATAAGATAAGTAGATAATATTCCTTCATTAATTCAGTCTCCATCCAATGGTACTGAAATGGAGTTGAAATCAGTACTAAAGGAAGAAAAAGTTAGCATAGAATTTATGTGGCAGAAGAATTGAAAGACTACCTTACAAAAATCGAAAGTGTGCTCATTAATATGTTGATGCCGAAAATCACATATTATTTTATCTTTGTATCCCTGGGTTCATCCACAATGCTTACTAATCACTCTCTAATTGTATGTTACATTAAACTAATACTACTTGTTCAAATCCATATATGTAAGAGAAGTGTCAGCAGAGCAAGAAAAGCTACAGTCTAGGGAGTAATAAAATGACTTTGGCAGTAAAAGGGTATTAATTAAACATACATAGCCAAGAAAAAATAAATAAGTCTCCAAGAAGAGAACCATGGAGCTGTGAGTGAAACAAATTGGAATCAGATTTGTGTGTCTCTAGACATGCAGGCTTTACTCATCCCTGCCCCATCACCGCACGCAGCACCTGAGGCAAGAGTGAGAAAGAGTGTGGCTGCGGGAGCATGAAGCAGAATAGAGAGCACATCAGTGCTTACCCTGAACATGTGCAAGTGTGTCTTCTTTGTAGTTCATGTGCACTTTCCACCATATCTCTCGTCAACAGTCTCCAACCGTTATCATCTCTTCCTCAGCAAACTGTCTTAAATGGCAGAACCCCACTTCCCAGCACTGTGGACCACGCATAGCAGAGCATCATTGCACTGCATCTTGCTAGCAGTCACGTAAGTAGGACATCAGGACATCGTTATCTTTTTTCACAGGGAAGGCCTCTGGAGCTCGTGGGAGTTTGAGAGGGACAGTCTCACTGTCGGTCCCATGGCCCCAGGGCGATGTGATGGACCTCAGCGTGACAACACTGTCTGCTGTTGCAGCCCAAACCAATGTTTTTATACCTGCATCTCATGTTCATGCGGTTTCGCTTGTCTTGTCAGTTATTTGTCACTCCCATAATTGCAAACTTCTGGAGGGTAAAAACAATGAATGACTGTATCCTAATTGTCTTTGAAAATCCTTGGAAATGAGGAGTAGAGCAGGATGATGTGCTATATTTAGCTGCCCATGATATTGGTGAATGAACAAGGCAGCCATATTTTTATAAGCATTATAGACTTCCTTAGTTGACAGCAGCTAAAAACCAAATTTGTCTAAATTTGCCAGGTGCTATACTCAATAAAATAAAATAGAATGGACAAATACGATGTCAAGATTGCCCCCTAATGAGTGCTTGATTCCACCCATGTTTTTAAAAGCAGGAACCAGAGAGGTTCAAAGTTTGTAGTTATTATAAACCCGTTGATTGCAGACTGTCAGCTGGTCAGTGGAGCTCTGTGGAAGAGAAAGCCCAGGTCACTGAAGCAGCTCTGTTTTATCTGCTTAAATACTGGGCTGGCCCAAAAGTCCATAAAATAAAAGATCCATTTTTCATTTTCACCAATAACTTCATTGATTTGTGTATTTTGAGTATGCCAGCTATCTCCCACATGGTAGAATGTTGATTGTTCTCAATTAATATCTGGATTTGATCGCTCTCCACCTCAACTGGTCTTCCCAACCATGGAGCATTGTCCACTGAGAAATCTCCAGCATGAAACTTCGCAAACTACTATTGACACGTTCGATCAGTCACAGAGCCTTCTCCACACACTGCACAAATCTGATTTTGTGTTTCAGTTGCATTTTTACCTTTCTTGAAATAATAAAGGATAATATGCTGAGGTGATATTGCTTATGTTGCTTATTTTCTTCCATCTTCAATATTAACATACCTACACAAAAATTCACCAATTTTGACAAGCTTTTTTAAATGCACACTGGTATGACAGCTGTCACACTGCAATCTAACGAAATTGTTTCAAACGCAGTTAAAGACAACTAAGCACTACTGGAGCCATCTTACATAAAAGAAAAAAAGTAACTTTTGGGGCAACTCAATATCATGCTGCTAAATTGCTTGAGTAAACCGTTTCACACTCAAACCCGTTTCTAAAACCCTGCTGTAGAACTCTGGTTCACAGTTCCCGAGGAGACTCTTACTTCAGCCAGTTACATTGCGCCATTACATGAACACAAATATACTTACGTTTTCTCTGCCCAAAGGCTAAAACTATGCTTCCTATCTCCTCACCTCATCCCTACAACATGATCATGATCATCAGTTTCTGACACCTGTACTCATGAAAAGAGGTATTTGAAATATATATAGCACAGCCCTGGCTGGTGTGGCTCAGTGGATTGAGTGCTGGCCTCCAAACCAAAGGGTCACAGGTTCCATCTCCAGTCAGGGCACGGGCCTGGGTTGCAGGCCAGGACCCCCAGCTGGGGGCACACAAGAGGCAACCACACATTGATGTTTCTCTCCCTCTCTCTTTCCCTTCCCCTCTCTCTGGAAATAAATAAATAAAACCTTTAAAATATATATATATATATGTTATATATGTGTGTGTGTGTGTGTGTGTGTGTGTGTGTGTATATAATATGTATATGTGTGTTTGAGTATATGTAGACATGTGTGCATTTCAAAGAAATCAATAAAATGAAGGTTGGTCCCATACAGTCTAATTATCCTACCCCCACAAAGCATTGTCTCTAGAGGCAAGACTCAAGTGTGTTCTGGATAAATCCACAATATCAGACTTTTTAAAAAATGAGTTGGGATGATGTTGGTTAATAAAATTGTATAGGTTTCAAATGTACATTCAACAAATCCTCTGCACACTGCCTTGTGCGCCCATTGCTCAAAGTCAAGTCCCTTTCTGCCACAATTTGCCCCTCTGCCCTCTTTTTCCTCTGACTACCGCCACACTGTTGTCCATGTGTCGTTACACCTCCAGCTATGTATTTTTTTGCTTAATCCCTTCACCTCCTTTTCACCCAGGTCCCAACATCCCCCACCAACAGCTGCCAGTCTGCTCTATGCATCTATGAGGCAGACTATTTCTAACTCTGAGAAATTAGGAGAACCTTGACCTATTCTAAGAAGTTAGAAGTCATAGCCAAGAAGTAGCCTTTAGGAAAATCTAAGAACTCTTACTTTAAAGCTTTTCAAGATTCACTTAATGCCAAGTAGACACAAAGTAGCCGTTTGGTGTGGTTTTAGCCATCACATCCTACTACTGATCTAGCGATCACTTTACCTTTTAACATCTCAAATTTGTCAGTTATTACTGAAGCCCTAGCTACTCTTACATAGCATCTGAAATGCACATTAGACCTAATGTAATACAGCTGCAGCTGACAATGCTCGATAGATAGCACTGGGCACAATCCATTACACGAAGCACGTGGGGGCCTGGTCTCCCCAGACCACCCAGGCACGTTCAATCTCCGTCAGCTTGGATATATGAGGTTGGAGCGAATGACGTAAACTATGAAAACTGCTTTGGTTTCTAAAAACAGGACATTTTAGTCCTATACTCATAAATCAGGCCCCATGTCAGAATCTCAGCAATTACATTAATTGAGTATTGACCTTTAAAGCAAATCCTTTCAGTGATTCTACTCATATCACTTATGAGTTCTTCTTAATGTAGTTTTATCTTTATGTGAAAGAAATGTTACCAATGAATATTACCATGATTTTTGCAAGTATCACTTTCTACACTTATGATAATTTCCTCTTCAAGCTAACTTCTTAAAAACATGGAATTTTCCTCTCCATTACCATGTTTCTTATGTTTCTCCCCCCCCCCACCCTGGTATCATCTCCACAGGGCTTTGTTCTGCATTGCTGTGGGGAAAGCTGTTGTCTTTACCACTCAGGTTGTCTAACTCTTTGCCTAGGTAATGTCTCCTTGCTACAGGGCAGGGTTACCTGAAAATGGAGGTGGACAAGTAGCATTATGAAAAAATGGCCCTTCTGATATGTAGGCACTGCTAATTAAGGCCTATTGTGAATAAATGAGTAGAGGAGACACTTAAGATATCCTTTGAGAATAAATAGCACATAAGAAATTTAAGACAGGGAACCAGCCCTGTAGATGTTATTCTTGCCTGAATTTGTGTAACCTTGAATAATTCTGCCATTCAACAAAATGTGAGCTATTACAAAGTAGATTTAAGCCTTTGAATATTACCTAGCTCCCCATTGAAAGGAAAATATGCTTGAAAATGCTTCTGAAGCTATTACAAGGCCAGCTCTATTGGCAATTTTCCCACTAAGAACCTTCACCTTGGTGAAGCGAGGTCACCTTTCTCTGTTTCACACTCTTTGTCTGTGATCTATGCTGATTGCTGGAGATAACCTCCAATTTCCATTTCCATTGTAGAAATACCCTATGTTGGATACAAATGCATAAACACTTTTTAGAGAAATATTTCAACTTCTGAATATCTCCTTAAATAAGCTCTTTCTTTAGCTGTTTTAATTCAAGTCTTTCCATTATAATTGTCTTGCTTTGCATCCCCAAGGACACAGGACTATCACCTGTCACATTAAATTTTTCTGTAGCTTCTTGCAGTTATCACTTTAGAATTTCCCCTTAGCATGCTATCATTTAGCTGTTCATTACCCATGTTTGTTACCTTTGTTCTGGATCCAGTTTTTGTTTTATTTGTTTATTTGTTTCTTTTTCAGGCCAACTTCATTGTATTTGGTTCCAGTCAAAATCAGTTACTTTTGTGAGTTACTTGGCTGAAGCTCTCTTTTTTTTCACATTATACAACTGTAATAGTGAAAGGAAGATAAAAAGTCATTTCATAAAGTGCAAGGGATTGTAAAATGAGGAACAGAACCAAGGCCCTCAAGATTTAAGGGCTGACTTTGTCACAGCATCGGGCAGGAGTCCAGGCTAATCATTGAACTTTGACTTTGAATGTTAAAACCAAATTTCTATATAATTTCTAAAGCTAACTTTTGATTAACTGTATGCAACTGTAATTATTTGAAATAAAATAAAATACACAAGTCATATTTAAAAAGCGGACACCGGCTGAGGCAGGAAATAATGGTGACGTGGATGAGCCTCGTCAGCCCTTCAGCTGAGCGCTCTTCAATCACCACAGCAACCAGGGGCATTTGCTGACCTCAGTTGTAGTGAGCTGCTCCTTGGATGTAGGTTTAAGGATTAGGCAAGAGAGAAAATATGAAGGAGACTCTGTTTTTTATCCTGTGAGCTCGCCTAAATCAGAGGTGATAAATTGTTATCATTACAATTAATTCATTTGCTTTCTCACATATTTGGGAGGTGATTTCTCATAAATCTGACAGAGTATAGCAAAATACATACCTTTAAATCAAGTCTTCTTAGAAATTATGCAACTGCAAGAAAGATCCCAACCTTAAGAAACTTAGCACAAAATAGTACTATGAAGAGTAACTAAGAAGTGACTTCAGCAACCTGGCAGAGCAGGCAGCACCAAGCTCCCACTTCCCCACAGAAACATTTAAAAAAAAAACACAGAAATAGTCAGAAGTAACTTTGTCAGAGCTCTGGAAACAGGCAAAGGTTTACAGCAACAAAATGCTGAATCGTGAAAAAAAGACAACTTAAAGATGTTAAAAAAAAACTATGTGGCATTTTTACATGTCTTTGCCCTACCCTCTCCCTGTCTTGCCAGCCTGCCTTGAAGTCAGCAACCTGTGTTTCCTTGTGGGACCATGGGATTTTAGTCCTTGATTCCAGAGGAGCAGGACAAACCTAATTTGCCAGTTATTGGGTAGGTCCATTTTAACCTGGGTAGAGTCAGTTCAAGTCAAAAGGCAAAACAAACAGGCAAACAAACAAATTGATGTCGTAAGGAAGTCAAGAGGAATGCACTTAGAGGGAAGAGTAATCATTTTAGTTTTACTCAGGCCTTCAAATCCACAATGGGGAGGATAATCTTACTACTCTAGGTATGATTTAAACGTTAATCTTATCCAAAATCACCCTCACAGAAACACGAGGGGTAATGCTTAATCAAATATCTGGATGTGCTCTGTTCTGGTCCAGTGAAGTTGACAAGTAAAATTAGCCACCACGAGGTAGGTACCCAAATACAAGAAGCTTAATGAATTCAAATAGGGTGAACCCAAAAAGACCTACACCAAGACAGATGAAATCCAGACTGTTGAAGCCAAAGAAAGGGAATCAAGAGCAGAGCAGCAAAAGAAAATGGACTTATCACATACAAGTGATCTCCAGTGCAATGAAAAGGAGGATTTCTCAGCAGAAACTTTTGGAGGCAGTTGAAGGGTGCACTTAAAGTGATAAAATAAAGAAAATGTCAAGTGAGAGCTCTATGTCCAACAAAACATTGCTTCAAAAAGGAAGGAGAAATTAAACATTCTCAAATTAACAAAGATTAGGAAGTTTGTTACACTAGACCTGCTTAACAGACATACTAATTAGAGTCTTTTGTGTTAAAACTAAAGCTCCCTAGATAATAAATCAAAGCCATACAAAAATATAAAATTCTCCAGTAAATGTAAATATATAAACAAATATAAAAACATTTATAATTGTAACTTTGGGATGCAATTCAACTTTTTTATTCTCTCATAGAATTTAAAAGACAAGAGCATAAAGTAATTATAAAGCTACGTTAATAAATAGAAAATACATAAAGTTGTAAGGAACACACAATATAAAGAAGTGAAAAATTACTTAGCCTTTCAAAATTTTTTAAATATATTTTATTGATTATGCTCTTAGAGTTGTCTCATTTTCTCCCCTTTATTCCTCTCCACCCTCTCCTGCCCGCATTTCCTGCCCTTAGTTCATGTCCATGGGTCGCACATGTAAGTTCTTTGGCTTCTATATCTTCTACACTATTCTTAACCTTCCCCTGTCTATTATGTACCTACCATTTTTGCTTCTTATTCCTTCTACCTTTTCTCCCTTTCTCCCCCCTCCACCTCCCATGTGTTCTCCATTTCTGTGATTCTGTTCCTCTTCTAGTTATTTGCTTAGTTTGTTTTTGTTTTGTTTTGTTTTAGATTTAGTTGTTGATAGTTGTGAGTTTGTTGTCATTTTACGTTTTATATTTTTGTTCTTCTTTTTATTAGGTAAATCCCTTTAACATTTCATATAATAAGGACTGGGTGATGATGAACTCCTTGAACTTGACCTTATCTGGGAAGCACTTTATCTGCCCTTCCATTCTAAATGATAGCTTTCCTGGAGAGAGTCATCTTGGATGTAGGTCCTTGCCTTTCATGACTTGGAATACTTCTTGCCAGCCCCTTCTTGCCTGTAAGGTTTCTTTTGAGAAATCAGCTGATGGTCTTATGGGAACTCCTTTGTAGGTAACTGTCTCCTTTTCTCTTGCTACTTTTAAGATTTTCTCCTTATCTCTAATCTCAGTTAATGTAATTATGATGTGCCTTGGTGTGTGTTTCCTTGGCTCCAACTTCTTTGGGACTCTCTGAGCTTCCTGGACTTCCTAGAAGTCTATTTCCTTTGCCAGATTAGGGAAGTTCTCCTTCATTATATTTTCAAATAAGTTTTCAATTTCTTGATCTTCCTCTTCTCCTTCTGGCACCCCTATGATTCAGATGTTGGAATGTTTAAAGTTGTGCCAGAGGTTCCTAAGCCTCTCCTCATTTTTTTGAATTCTTGTTTCTTCATTGTGTTCTGGTTGAATGTTTATTTCTTCCTTCTGGTCCACATCGTTGTTCTGAGTCTGAGTTTCCTTCCTGTCACTGTTGATTCCCTGTTCATTTTCCTTTAATTCACTTTTCATAGCTTTCACTTTTTCCTCTATTTTGTGACCACACTCAACTAATTCTGTGAGCATCCTGATTACCAATGTTTTGAACTGTGAATCTGATAAGTTAGCTATCTCTTCATTGCTTAGTTGTATTTTTTCTGGAGCTTTGATGTGTTCTTTCATTTGGGAGGTTTTGTTTGTTTTTTTTTTTTTTTTGTTTTTTGTGTTTTTTTTTTTTTTGTCTCAGCGTGCCTGTTATGTAGTAAGGGAAAGGAGCCTTTGGTATTTGCCAGGTCAGGGCAACCCAGGTTTCTGTGTTGTGGCGCTGTATGTGGGAGAGGGGTCTGAGAAGTAACAATGCTGCTTCCTCAGCTCTCTGCTGGCTTTCAGCCACTTCCCCTGCTACTCACAAACAAATTGGGCCCTTCTGGTGCTGATTCCTGGGTGGGTGAGTTTGTGTATGTTCTCAGACCCAGTGGGTCTCCTCAACGAACTCTCTTGTGAGGCTCGCAATATCTCCTGCTGCTGCAACCCACACAGATTTTTTCAGTCAGAGGCTTTGAGGCTTTATTTCCCTGATTTGCAATCCTGGGCTGGTTGGTCTGTCTCACTCCCCAGTTGTTCCTCCCAGTTTCTCTGCACACAAAGGTTGGACTACCTGCTCTGCCAGCCACTGCCTCACCCACCTGGTCCTCCAGCTGCCAGCATTGCTGTGAGTCCTCTCTGCCCTGGCTGCCTGTCTCTGCCCCTCCTACTGCTCTGGATGAGTGTTTCTTCTTTAACTCCTTGGTCGTCAGACTTCCATATGGCTCAATTTTCTGGCAGTTCTGGTTGTTTTTTGTTTTTAAATTTGTTGTTGTCCTTCTTTTAGTTGTGCAAGGGAACATAGAGTATCTACCTATACCTTCATCTTCTATTTAGCCTTAAAATTAAAGAAATTCTGACACATAACACATGACACAACATGAAAAAAACTTAAAGACATTTGCCAAGTTAATAAGCCAGTAACAACAAGACAAATATTGCATGATTCCCTGTAAATGAGGTACCAATGTAGTCAAATTCACAGAGGGAAAGAAGATGTGTAGTTTCAAGGGCCTGGGGGGAAAAGACAAGGGGGTGTTATTGTTTAATGAATAATTATAATTCTTTGCTGTTCATAGTGTTATTTTAAAGTTTTTTTCTGTTTTAAAATGCAAAGCATATTGTAGTGTAGTTATTAATCAATTATTTTTTTCAGATCCTTATATTATTTTAATAGTTGCAAGCAGTATAATCTTTTGCATATGTGTTAAGCCAATATAAATGTATCAAGTGACTGTTGGATAATGACAGCTAATAGTTAGATAGGACATAATGGGTGTCACTGAAACCCTCCAAGATAACAAGATAAGAATTACTATCTATCTGTCTGTCTGTCTGTCTGTCTGTCTACCTACAATGAAGGATATAGGTTTGAAAGAACCTGGTCTAGTCTCAAACCTGTTCTCTTGAACAAGTAATTCTCAAACTTGAAGCTTTATTAGAATCACTTGGAAGACAGGTTGAAGTATAGGTTGCTTCCATCCCCACCCCCACCCCCCAGCTGCTGATTCAATAGGGGTAAGGTTGGACCTGAGAGTTTGCATTTCTGTCAAGTTCCCAAGTAATGCTGACTCTGCTAGTGTGGGGAACCTGGAGAACCTCTTCTCATAATGAGGATGCCAGGAGGGCCAGAGAGCCAGACTCAGGGCTTATACTGCCATTTTGATAGTCCAAATCTCAGGTAGAATCCAATAGGGATTTCAGCTACCACCACTATGCCAACAGCCACATTGAATGCTGGGGTAAGAACATGCTCCAGGTGAATCTTCTGCTTCCACAGTGCAACGTTGACATCCCTCCTAGCATCCCTCCCAGTGTTCTCCTGAGCCTTTACTTTTCCTGCAGTACTATTGTCTGAAGGGAATGCTTTGTCATGATCCCTGCCGCTGTGCATCCCACAACCCTGATTCAGAGTCAAAGCTATGTATATATGCTTGGGAAGGGCTTGTAACATCCCTTTATCCCATTAGAAGGAGTTGCTCAAGGCTTATCTCTGGTGCTTTGGGATTCTGTTGTGGCTTATGGGCTGATGGGTTGTTTTGCTCAATGTTGTGTATAAGCTGTGAGGTTCAGAGACTAGGAAGACAAGGGGATGACAATTCTCCATGATTCTCTTAACCTATGTGGCAAGTACAATATGCTTTTAATATTTTTACAAATATTTATTAAGCAAAAATTGTGGGTCGGAACCATAAAGGCTCAAGGAATACAAAATTTCATAGTAGATGACCTGGCTTTGTTATCCCGACTAAAGATGAACATGAGAATATGGTTAAATGACTTACTCAAGGTCACAAGGGCAGAAAGGATCTGAGTAGAGACTAGGTGTGGTTCTGATCACCATAAATTCTAGTCCCCTGAAAGTTACTTTTGTCAGTGTGTGCCTACTTACCTTTTGGAGTGGAGGTGCTTAATTTTACTATATTTTAATTATTTCTGGAAACCTGAATCTACTCTCAAACATTTCAGAGGAATGGCTGTGCCTGAATATTATTTATGAATAGTTGATTAAATGCAACAAAATCCAACTCTTTTTAACTTAAGAGAAAACTTTATTGAAAGGAATGGGTATCTGGTAAAACCCAACCCATGTCTACTGAGAACAGAAGCCAAGAAGAGAGCCCTAATGTGCAGCCTTGTTGAAAGTAAATTGTCCACCTCTTTTTGGTACAATCTTTCACTTTGCTCAAGATTTAAATGCAGCAGGAGAAGGCCAGTCTCCAATTGAGCCAACCCAGGTCTGTGCAGAATGAGGAGGTGGTTTTTCAGAGGAAGATGTAGATGCTGATACCAGAGGGGGTGCATATTAGGCAGGTAAAAACAGAAATTGCTGCTGCCCCAAACCTCTGTTTGGTATTCCTGAGGATAACAAATGTCATTGATCAAGCAAAAGATCGATGTTACACGATAAAATAACTCCTTGTAACAGTTACATTCTCAGTGATTTTTCTCTTGTTTTTGCTTTCTCTGGAAGGACACGTGTGGCCAAGAATGGCCCTGGTCAGTTTTTAATGAACAAAATATTTCAAAAACTAGCATATTCTTAAAGATATGAACTACAACCCTAAATTTCTTCAGAAGTAAAAGTAAATACTATAAAATTCTAATTTCTGTAGTTCACAAACCATTCA